>JAQMYM010037724.1:0-18463 GCA_030014255.1 Parauchenoglanis ngamensis | reverse complement strand
AACACAGACAAACAGCCACACACGCTCGCATTCACACCTATGGGCAATTTAGAGTAGACAGTTGACCTAATCTGCATATCCTTTGGGCTGTAGGAGGAAACCAGAGCACCCAGAGGAAACCCACGCAGACATGGGGAGAACATGAAAACTCCACACAGAAAGGCCCCAGTCAGCTGACCGGTTCAAGCTCAGCTCTAGCCACTGCACCACTGTGCCGCCCATAGTTCGTTATAGACAATTATATTTTTGATCAGTCAAACTGGAGAGCGTCTGAGCAGACGGATTCCTAAACACATTTGTAGCTTATAAATAAGCACAAAATGAGTGCTTTTCACCATAGTCTATACACAGTATGTGACCTGCCATGGTGACAAATTTTCTAAGAGACAGAAATATGTAGATTATTAAAATGATTGAAATCAAAATAACATTAACAGATACACTGCATCAAGAAAATTAAGGTAAGCCATCTTAACCAAATTGATCAAATATAACCCCTAAAAATAAAAAATAAAAAATTCTAGGCACTTATTTAAAAGAAAAAAAAACGAATAAGGGAGAACATGAACAGCAAGTGGTGCGTTTTTGCAGATGCACAGCGTGTTATTCGCGGAATAAGTATCATTTCCTGTAAACGTGCAACGCTGCCGGTTTGTATTGCCGGAAGTTCACTGCGGGATGCGGGAGGCGGGGCTTATCAAAGTGAAAGTAACTTCCCGTGCTTTTTGTTCAGGCGCTTTTCGCGTTCGGTTTAATTCGCTTTAGTATAAAACACATTTTAAACGATTGTAGATCGCCAGAAGGACCACAAGGTTACAGAAGCTACTTATATTAAGGTAAGCTAACATTTTTCTTGACTTTAGTCGAAATGACTTTGATGAAGATACCTTTTCCTTACCTTATGTGTTTTTTCTTCCTGGCCTCTTTTACAGAAAATGGGTAATAAAGGTAAGATCGACATTTTTGTTGTACTGAAACTTTCTTAAATAGTAAAACTGCATGTTGTCTGTTTAAAGCCTGTTTAATATTTGGCATTTTTGGCACAATCATAAAGGTCATTCTTAAAATAATGTGACTTTCTGACCAGCAATTGTTCATTTTTAAATGATGTTTTCATAATCTATTTTGAAACAACAACTGTAATGCAATTCTTGTTATGTTGTAACATTCATTTAAGTCACTGGAATTATTGATTGTTACTGTTGTCATGAGCAGGCCATCACTACAGCAACCAGTGGTACATTTTGATTAAAGTTTTGTTTTCTAAGATGATGTCAACAAGATCTCAAAGCAACAAATATTTTATTTTTTCAAATACTCTGTTAAAAACTTTTTAACTGTAACATTAAAACCTTTTTACAGGATGATAGAAACCTACAACTCCATTGACACATCTAAATGATCCATTAGGGGGAAAAACAACAACAGAAACTCGTAGTGAAACTCTAACGGTGCTGGTGTAAATGGTCTCCCATTCTTCTGAACTTTGACCTGTTTTATCATTATAAAATATTAAAAAATTTTAAAATAGGTAACACTACGACAAAAAATACTTTAAAAAGTATTTAGACTATTAAAAACCTATTTTATTTTGTTAATTTACCAGACTGGGCCTCATCATTCTTCGGCGTACGGCTTTAAAATGAAAAGGAATATTTTTTAAACATCCGCAAAAGCTGTTAAAACTGGCTTGTAGTACAAAATATATTTTCAGCTGGCAATTACAAAGAAAATTTTTGTAGGAAAAATGTACACAATAATAAAAGAGGCAAACAATTTCATTGATTTATTTTTTATTCTTAGCAGCCTTTAACCGTATACCATGATTTCTGAAAACTTTTAAACTATGTCATGACCAGTAATTTAAGGGTCAGTTTTTTCGCTATATTCTGAGAATGACTCATAAAGAATGAAACACTAGCTCTATATTTACTTTTATTAAGGAAAAATCCACTTGTATGTTAATCTTTAAAGTCAGCATGCTGGTTTGCTTTCAGTTTGGTTAACTGTTTCTTACCCACAATGTTGTTTAACTGACTGCAGCAGCCCTTTAGTTCTAGTTTGTCTAGCTCTCTCACCTCCTCATTTGTAAACTAGTGTGATGGAGTTCAGGTTTGAACCCCCTGAAAAATATTTTTGCTCGTTCCAAATGCTTATTCATATGATATATCATTTTCAGTGGAATCACCATAATGCTATTTTATTTCCTAGACCACATGGTGCAAATGGTTGATGGTACATCTGCCTACTTTGCATCAGCGTAAAGTGCATGAGCATGTCTCTCTTATAATTGTACAGCTCACACAATAATTAGATTTAGTTTAGCATATTTCCTCATCCCTCTCTGTAATCCCCCTGATTCCTGGCCACACCACTAGTACACTCGGCTCAAACATGTCCGCTTCCAAAGCTTCACCTTTTCTAATAATACTACTGTTAATACCGTTATGTTCTGCAGCTCATAAATTGTTAATTAGCTGAATCGATTCTCAGCTGTAATTCAGCACAAATGCATCCTGTTGCTGCACTGCATGATGGGACTTTGAGCCCAGTGTTTTCTGCACCACCCTGGAATTCTCAATAACATGATAATAAATGTCACTGTGATATGGTAACTGATTAAAGAAGCTCTTGTTCTTTTGTTTGTATGAGCTATTATTGAAATATGATTATCACTTACGTGCCAGAGCTTTTTCAATTTTCTCGCATATATATATATATATATATATATATATATACGAGAAATAATATACGCATATATCAGGGGTTTTCTTTTAATACTGCTTTGATGTTCTCGAAGAACATAATGCATTGTGTGTACTCTATTTAATCTATTGTTTTGTGTTTCGCTAAAATAGTGAAATACTATGAAGATTTTCCTGAAAATTTACGAGCACCTTGTGAAGAGTTTCGAAAAGAACTGAAAAAACAAAGAAAATCTATGAAGAAGACGTCACTGAAGAAGTGTAAAGTGATTCTGTATTACTTCCCCATTGTTTCACGAGCTGGAACTGATATCAAAGCTGCACTGCAAAAACTTAACGGCATGGACGGCTCGGAGGGTTTGTTATTATAACATTGTTCATTTGATCCCGTTTCTAAATTATGTGTTTGGGATTTTTTTTTTTGAGAAATATTTACGCATTCTGTATAATTATTTACAGACAAATACGTTGCACTAGTGGTGCTCCATCACACATTTGACCCAGAGAGCATTGTACCAGACAGCAGCAGAGTTGTGAACAGAGACAAAACTATCACTGTCGACTGCCTGTTCCATGAGGATAAAGGACTGCTCAAGTGCCGCAAGAATGAAGAAGCGAACAACCGTGTTGCGACTTGGCTCCATGACGTGGTATATTCAATTATTTTTCATTATAAACCATACATATACACGTTTCCAAGCTGAGGTCCGGTGTAATAAGTCTATATTTGCTTAATATTATTATATTAAATAAATATAACACTCATGTTTTTCATCCGAGAGAACATGTTAAGGATTACTCTTACAGAACTAACACACGAACGTCACATGCGAATAACCACCATTCACATTTTAAACTTGCATGTGGTGTTTAGACACTTGTAGTATAGCTTATGGGATGCATCCTGAATACATGGTAGTTATCAGTGTATTTGCCCTGTGTTAATGTAAAGACATTAGAATCTACAAAACAATAGCCGAAGTTAGTGACCGATTTAAAGTATTTTATCATTTTATCGTGGTACTGGCTAAAATGTTCATAATTCCACATCATGTCAGTTTGCATATAAAGGTGTCCTTTGAACCAAGCTACATGTCTTCTAGTTCAATAGTTTATTAGTGATTTTGATATAAATACTATATTCCTATAACATTTTGTAAGTTTCTTTGGTTATCCCTCTGGGAAGAGTGAGAACATTTATTATTCATTTAGCCCTTCAATAATATTAATACTTAATAATCGAGTATTGTATTCATCATATTAACATGCATCATATTTTGCTCCACAGAAACACAATAAAAATCAGCAGTCTGGGGAAGGTAAGTAATACAACCTGAATTAAATGTAATTTATCTAATTCATATATAATAATGTTGCTGCTGTGTAAATGCCCTTGCCTTAAAAAATGATTAATTCAGTTAATTGGAGCGTGAGGAAGTTAGCTACCTAAATAACGGACGTCTGAGTATGTATTTACTTTAAATCGTGTTTGCACTGCAGCAGTAGCTGTTTGACTTGACCTGCAGCTCACCAATTTGACCAACAAGAGAGCTATTATAATGTGCAATCCAGTATCCACGTTTGTTAGTAAGTGCTGTCCCCCAATGCATTCAGCTTCTTGGCTGTTGTGTGATCGTGGGAGTACTGACTACAGTGTGAAATTGCCACATTTTTGTCAACTCCAGACATCCTCATGTACCAATGAGAATCACCATTCGTGTTTTGCTGTAAAATTACAGCTTTTTAATAGCATGTGATTGAATGTAGCATCATATTAATATTGCATGCTATCATGTAACAAAGAAAAACACATTCATTTTACGCTGGAGTACTTTGTGGACCTTGTGCTGTGCACTTTCTGTGCACTTGCTTGGTAAGATGATAAGATGCATTTTTTGTTTTATTTGTTTTAAGAAAACGAGGAAAAAAAAGAGTTTGGTGAGGGAACGACTGTTTGCAGATATTATAACCTAAGTTACATTAAATGTTACTATAAACATATAAAATGTGACGCGTTACAAATAACAAATGTAATGATTGGCTGTGATATAAGAGCAATAACGACTTGCTGTTAAAGGAGAAAAAAGAATTGCATGTTGGTAACAGTAACTCCATGAGGAAGTGCCTCACACCACACTGCTGCTGCTGCTGCTGTAAATATCAGACTTTTCAACAGAGCAAAGCTTACTGGAGCATCATATTAACATGCATTATGTTTTTACTTCACATCAAAGAAACAGAAAAAGGAAAAGGGAAAAAGTAAGTTATAAATTCATACGAACAGCAAAATGTCTGCTGCACTAAAACCTACAGCTTTTGAACGGCACAGAAGTGTTCTGATTAAAAAAAAGTACATTTATATACATATAAATGTTGAATAACTGCACATATTATTTTAATTATAATTAATATAATTAAATTAATATTGTTATTTTAATCATAATTATTTTAAATGAAGGATATATATGTATTTTGAAAGAGGAGCAGTTTATAAATTATTTTTAAGATATTTATTCTGTTTGTTTCTTGTTTTCTTATAGAAATGGCAATGACGGCATAAGGAGCAGATATGAAAATAAAGAAGGAACAACTGGACAGAGGAAAGGGTGTCTGAATGACGGGCGGCTGCTGCAACAGAATAGCTTTATGCTGCATGAAATATAGAATTAGTAACTGTAAAATGTAAACTCTGATTACTGTGTATATCGTAGTCATTCAAAGATGCTCTCTTTACATTAGCATGTGTTGATTCTCATGATTTATGTCTTTATTTTTCAATATGCAGAGAGTATTTCATAATTAGCCTGAACTCTTTTTTCTTTTTATTACCTACTGAATTTCAACAGTCTTAGCACATTTCTAATGTATGCTGCCTTTCAGTATTGTCCTTTATCTATTTCAATATTGATGCAAGAAACAACCCAAACACTGGGCCTTACTTCATTTCAAAACTATTTTCAACAGTATATAGTGGGTTATGTAAATGACTGTGTTTTATTAATGTTTATACTTTTGTGCTGTTAAATTTCTGTAGCTGAATGGTGGAAAGATTTCTTTTTTTTTTTACAACAATCTGCATTTCTTTTTGTCATATTATCCGATAGAGTGGGAGAGAGAGAGACAGAAAAGAGAGGCTCATAAGTGGACAGCAACATTTATAGATGATGTAATGTTACAACATGAATTTATTCCTCAGATGTGGAGAGATGGAGAAAAAGTACAATGTTTTGTTCTTTAATCAATATTCAAATTGCTATGGTATGTCAGGAAAAACACTTGCACCTGCTGGAAACTAATACATTTCTAGGTGGTAATGAACTACATACTGTACACCACCTCAAAGTTGATTATTTTTACTACAACTGCATTGCACCACATGTTTTAGTTCGTAGGTATCCGATCAGTAAGCACTGAGAGTTTATTCAGTGACCTTAATGTCTGTATGATAAAATTCCAATGTGTGCAAAATGTCTGCATACACACAAATAATGTCAGTGTTTTAACGACTACTTGGATGAGAAAATTTAAATCTGTAAATCTGATACCCAGTATTGCATAAATATAAATAAACATGTATTGAATACTTGTAGAATAAACTGTGATTCATTTCTGATTAACAAAATGATTTAACACTGAAAATGATATCAGATATCTTTAATTAATTTTTCATTTCAGTCTGAGTAAAGTGCTCACCACTCCCCTCTGGACTTCACTTTGTGGAGACACATTGGCATGATGCAGCACTGGTCACTGGTCAAATATTGGACAAAGCTGCAATCAGTGGCACAACTGATGAAGATACCAGCTTAGTTTGATGATGACAGCAAAGTGACTTGCACTTTGTAGTGTCTCATCACTAGATGGCACTATTGATTAGTTGCACTTATTAGAAAGCACTAGTATTTCCAGTCTGACCTGCTGTCTGATTAGCAGGTGGCGTGACTAGGTGTGGTGTAACAGAGTGAAAGCACTGCAGTGTTTCTGGCTGCTTTTGTGCTCTCAAAAGTTCATCCACCACAGACAGATACAATTTTGTGGCAAAATCCCTTTCTGGATTTGAATACTTTACACTGGTAAGTCTTTATTTTATACAAGGTAATTATTGAGTACATTGTATTGCTAAGGATAAATAAAGATTCTCTGTTGATAAACTCTCTTCCCAGATAATAGAGAATGGATAAACTAAAAAGTGAGTAAAACAGTTTATTGTTAAGACATTCTGTGTAGAGTGTTTGCCTTTCTAACAATTTATTTTTAACATTTTCTCTAATGTTTCCATTAATGCTGGTCAGGACCTCATTGCTATTTCATTGTGGTGAAAGAATAGTTTATAATGACTGGACATTATACAGTAAGCCTATGCTATGTTTCATTTTCTGTTTCCATAGAAATAGTTAAATGCTTTGAAGACATTCCTGAAACTGTAAGACGACCCTGTGAACAGTTTACAAGTAAACTTAAAAAAGAAAGAAACTCAATGGAGATTACTACAAAGAAAGAGTGTAACGTTGTTCTGTTTTATTGTCCTGTTGTTTCACGGGCTGGAACTGATATTCAATCTGCACAGCAAAAACTCAGTGATGATTATAATGGTATGTTTATTTCCATGGATCATTTGTTATTGTATTTAAATCATTTTCGTGTTTTGCTGATGAATCTATTCTTTTATAAATACCGTAAATATTGTTTACAGACAAATACGTTGCTCTAGTGGTGCTTCATCACACATTTGACCCAGAGAGCATTGTACCAGACAGCAGCAGAGCTGTAGCTAGAGAGAATCAGGAGAATCCAGCGAAGCTTCTCGTGGTTGACTGTTTATTCTATGAGGATAAGGGCCTGCTGCCATGTCGTAAGAATGATGAAGCTGTAAAGGAGGTTGCAGACTGGCTCCGCGCTGTGGTATGTTCAATTATTGTTCATTGTACAGCATTAAATTCCAGCATTAAGTATAGTTTAACATGTCTCGATGTGTTCAATGTTATTGTATTATAAATATGTTCTTCACCCTAGAGAAAAAATTAAGCATTATGTTTACAAAACACACAAAAATCATATGTGAATAAACATGAAACATATTTCATATTAACATGGATACTTCATGTTACTTTTCACATCGCTTCACTTAGATTGTGATTATTTTTGTAAGAATTATTTTATCTTTTTAATATCTTATAGGTTAGCTGCAACTTTTGATATTTGCTCTAAAAATGGGTTTGTTTTTTTATGTGAATAGTAACAAGCATTATTTATATCATATTAACATTCATCATCTTTGATCATTCCGCCTCTCGCCCGAAGATGCTGGGATTGGCTCCAGCTTCCCCGCGACCTAGATGGTATAGATAATGGATGGATGGATGGATACTTCATTCCACAGATGGAATGTGGACAAAAAAAAGTAGAAAAGTAAATTTTATTAAGAAAACTATAATTCATCTGCCTCATACATTAACATTAGCATTAACCTTTCTAACTACAGTGCATTTTAATACCTCTCTATTTGAATAATATTATTATAATGGTATTAATGTTGCAGACTAGCTAAATATCCTCAGGCTCTTCATCATGGAGAAAATATAACATTTTTATAGAATATTATATTTACAGAAAAGACAAAACAAAAAACAAAAAAACAAAACATAACCAGTAAATAATACCATTCTTCATATGTGAAATTTGTACATGGATACTTCAAAAGACATGGGAACTTCAAAAACATGGATTTTTTTCCTCATGATTAATTTATTCTCTGTTTTTAGATACTTCATGTTACTTTTCACATCACTTCACTTAGATTGTGATTATTTGTGTGAATTACTTTATCTTTTTGATATCTTATAAGTTAGCTGCAACTTTTGATCTTTGCTCTAAGAATGGGGTTTTTACATGAATAGTAACAAGCATTTGTTTTGCATCATTTTAACATTCATCTTTTGATCCACAGAAACACAAACAAAAAAAAATCAAAAAAATAAAAACCCAACAGCAACCAAGACAAAGTAAGTCATATTGTTATATTAACATGCATCATACTTCATTCCACAGAACAGAATATGAATAAAGGAGAAATGTCAATAGTATTAAGACAAATATAATTCATCTGCCTCCTGCTGCTTTGCTCACTTGTACAACTACAGCATTTCAACAAAAGAGAACAGCCATTACTATCCCTAGCAGAAGACAGTAGCATTACTGTATATATGGAAGTGAAGCATCAATTCATGCTAATGTTTTTTTTTTTATCTTAACAACTGGGAAACTCTAAATGATCTAACTTTATAAATGTATGGTTTAATAAATACAGTTGCATCACCATTGCAGGAACATTTCCACTTTGTAAGTCAATTTTTTTAAATTAAAAATTTCAGGCCTGCCATCAAATGAGAGCCGCTGAAAATTACAGCCAATAAAGGAAAAGGGGAAAAAAGAAGTTCTGTAGGTCCTTAAGTGAGGCTTGACTCCAACAACAGCATGGATGATCAGATTACCTTCATATCATGACACTATATCAAGAATCACAGCATGTAATATGGTGATTATTTATGTACAATATGTATTTCTTTTCTATCTACATTGTGTTCACACATGTTCTCATTGCTTTGCATGCATTGATTATTATCTGACTTTTGTTTATGTGAATTACAGGAATATTGCATGTTTTAATAATTTTGAAGAAATGTATTATTAAAGTAATCTTTCAGAAATTGCATACCTTTTTTTATATAGATTATGGTTTCATTTATAAATAATCATGCTCTAGAATTGTGATTTATTTTTTTTATGTTGATAATGTCCTGTTGCCCTAAAATTCATGCTAAAAGTTTCTGGACATGGAGCAAATATGCTTTTCGAAAACAAATCGACACATAATATTTCTATATGCTACACTTTATGCTGTTAGAAAACACCTTTTATATACTACCGAAGGTACTTGTAACTCTTGAAAATCCCCCAGATAGGCTGATTATCAGTGGTAATACATCTAAAACAGATGCTGCATCCAGGTTTATTGATTTTTTCATAAAACCTCTGTTTGTGGATCTACTTTCATACATTCAGGGCAGTACACAAATTATGATGAAAAGACCAGAAATTCAAAATATGAATGACTGGGTGACTCTTAATTGCACCCCAGTTCATCAGAAAGTCATGGATTACAACTTGAAAGTTCCTACACACTCAAATCAACTCAAAAATGTACAATTTAAATGGGAACATGCTTCAGTTGCATTGTGTTCACGATAATTTCCAGGGGTGCCAATAATTGCAGCCCATGTGTTTTTGTTGAAATAATTATTTCTTGATAAGGGATTTGCTTTTCTCTAAATAATTTTTTTTTTCAATTAAAGGTTGGATTTTTTTCTCATTTTTTTGTGTGAGATGAAGCTACTTCACCAAAAGGTGTTTTTTCCTAACCCTTTTTACTCATCTTTATAAGGAGTGCAAATAATTGTGGAGGGCAATGGAGTGATAGTGGATAACGCACTTCTTGTTTATTCTGTTATGTTTTGGGGTTTCTACCTCTTTCGAGAGTCCCTAGTGTCCACTAGATCACTTGTAATGATTGTGACACAAGTGAGGCTATTTAATCATTTCCTGCTTTCACCATTGTTTGACATCTTTGCTGAAGCTTTCATGCACTGGTGTAAATTATACATGTTTTCAGCCCTCAAAATACTGCCTTTTTAACTGCAAGCAGTCCACATGAGTGTACTGAACTACAAGTAAAACTACTGGTGTTAAAAGTACGAAAGTAAAACTTTAAAATTCTTCTCAAAACTACTCAGAGTATTAGTTACTTTTTAACATTTGATGTTTAACACATTATCAATAGTAGGCATTCAGTCGAAAGGGCAGGTCCATGAAGAAAATATTTACTTTTAACAAAGCACATATTTCTGATAAAGGATAAAAGGAATGAATAAATCAAGATGAGGCAATTTGTTTCTAAACAAAAATAAAGATAAAAGTTAAAAGTTTATTCAAAATGTTTTTGAGCCTACATAGAACACATATAATTAGTATAAACTTCTCCCAATCCACTGCAAACTAACATCCAGGCAAGGGCCTTATGGGAGTGTCAAAATATTTGGACATGCTAGCATATCTTGCACAATTCACTTTCTGAACCTTTTGTTGAGTTTGAGCAGGAGCTGGTTTTTCAAGTTAGCAGGGTCTATCCAGCCTGGTTTGGATGTGAAGTGTAGGCCAGGACAGCTCAAAAGCCGTTCACGTTCAGCTCCATGTTGTCCGTGGTACAAGCTAGATAACCATCAAACTCAACTGTACTTTGTGCTATCTGGGGGCTGGGCTGGTGCAGAAATCATCATCAGATTACTCTCTTTGTGATTGTTCACTCTCAAGCTCTGTTGTATTTGTTACGAGCCTGAGTATTATGAATGGTATTGTGTTGCAATGCAGTGTTATTTGTCCTCCCCGTCTGCGGGTGGTGCTGTTTATTGCTGTTTTGCTGATTGGATGGAAGACTGAAATTTTTTTTTTTGAGAATGACGGAACTTCGCGTTTCTTCTCCCATCTCCCAACCTGACCATGCTGTGTGACGAGTGAATGTAGAGTTCAGGATAGAATTTTGCTTAGAAGTTAACTATGTAATGTTAATTAGGCTTTTATGCTATAGTTGTTCTAGTTCCTTGTGGAACTGACTGCTCACTGATAAAATTCATTACAGTCTGGGTAATTGTAGGGGTGAGAAGCTGTTTTCTTTCCTGTACCTTTTCCCCTTTTTTTTGTTAGGAAGTTAGGTAAGTGACCTGTATTTTGTTTTATTTTCTTTTAGGGTAGTTAGTGGAGGTAATCCTAGTTTGTTTTGTTTATTATTTTGGCTGTGCGCACCCCGGTGTTTGTTTACCCTGGATGTTTGGAATAAATTAATCTCTTGGACTGCAAGTTTGGAGTAATGGTCATTCTTGAGAGTGGGAGAAACAAAGGGGAAGCCATATTATGCTATACTCGGTACCCTTAGGCCGGGGCATAACAATATTCCAGACCAGAATCTTCATCAAGGATTGCACTTGCATCAATGTCAATATGGTCACTCAGGTCAAGAGCATCTGGGTCTGCTTCATCTTCATCTACCTCAGCATCATTCTGGGCATCAAACACAAGGAAAGCATGAATGAAGTTGGATCCACTTGGGCCTTACAGCTTTACCTCTAAATTTGTATGAATAACAGACGTCATTAATGACACCAACAAGCATGGCAAATGTGCGAGACCTCTCAGTCTTTTGCAAGCTATTGTTGCAGATCTTCTTTCAGGGACTTTTCCTTTATACAATGTCATGTGACCCCAAGGTAACGTTTCTGATGAGCTGACCAGTAATCAGTGGTGGTAGCAACACATTTGACGTTACAAAATTCTGCAATCATAGTCTACTGCACATCTCATCAGCGGCTTCACAGATTCTACTACAGATGGTAGGTACGGAGATGACTTCGGATTGAGATTACAATGTGATAACTAGTTCTTTGATAGCTGGCTGTTCTACCACTACAATGTCTGTAGACTTTCACATAGGAAATCGATGACAAACATGTCAACACTTACTTGCAGGACATGTTTGCTTGCAGCTGCCAACATCGAATCTTGTAACTTGGCTTGCTCATTTGTTGAGAGCTTGCCGTGGTTTGCTGTAATTGATGCTGTCTGATGACACTGATATCACGGTACTGGTCAATCTTCAATAGATGTTTCCTCTGTATAGATAAATATCATCTCAGTGCATTACCTCATCAAATCATAACTATTAACACCAAATAAAAACTGAGTAAAGTCATTCAACCAAAGTAATTATTTAAATGACAAATTATTTAGCATGATGTGAAAGTGTGGGAAATTTGTTTAAATGACTACTGATTTAACCTTTTGTAATGAAATGGTGGTCCTAATATTTCGTGATAACATTTTTAAGAATTCTAATTTAATTATTTAAGCAAGTATGTACGTTCATGGTAGCTAGCTCTATCCTACTTGCGTCCTAGACTAAACCAATGTCAGTAGCTAGTACTAGCATGTTAGCTGTCTTTGTTAGCTGAACTAATTACCCTAAACATATCAAAGATGGTTTAAATAATAACATACAAATAACTGTAAATCCTATTACTTGCATTTTTTTTTTTTAAGATTGGGGCTGAAATCTTGTAAGACGATATCATCGTACATGGCAAGCAAAGTTAGCATTGCATTTGCCCGCTGTCGTTTTTTCTCCCCTTGTATGTAAAGTATTCTTCCAGGTGCATCCATGGGCCCCCGTATTCTATCTTTTCTTTTCCTTTTCACTATTTTCAATGCTGTTGTAATCTGTTTACAATTGGGTTAGGGTTAGGGTCCCAACTCCAAATTACTCCCAACTCCTGCACTGCTCTGCTCATTGGTCACCTCTCTAAATCTCTGCCTGCTGGAGAATCTTTTTTGTCCATATTGTACGGTTTTTATTGGCTTGTTGATAGCCTTATTGGCCACAAAAACACAGAAGAAAATTTAGATATAATTCAATGAGATTTGGGCTGGTGATGCCAGGATAAATTGTAGGCCTGCTCAGTAACAAATTCTGATTTTACAAGTAGTGCAATGCATTCTTAAGTAAGAGTCAAACTACATACCTGAACCCATATTAATACTCATTACAATTACAAGCACAGCCACAGGAGTATTTGTAATTTGTTACTTCGACCCCTAATAAAGAATAACCACATAAAAGAGAGTATACCAAACAGGTGGATACGATAACATATTTCATGACTAAGCTGTAGCTTTTCTTGTTTTCCTCTGTGCTGTTTCACATTCCAGGTATCAAGGTTAAAACTGAACTGAAACTATCTACCAGTATCATAAAACCCCTGTTCTCTTCAGTGTTTACAGTATGCACCTTGACTGGATTGTAGGCTTGTGTAATAATTACAGTGCATCCCTTCTTAATCAGTCTGTGTTGAAAGAAGTTTAGATAATTAATAATTGTTTGACAAATCTGTGACAGAAATAGAGATCAACTAAAAGAAATATACATACTGAATGTCTTTGAAAGTGAAATGTGGAGGAGCCTGTTAGAGCGAGAGCAGGAAGGGGGTGGGGTGAAGCTCTGGAGCTCTGAATGGGGAGGAGCAGCGCTCATGTGTGTGTGTGTGTGTGTGTGTGTGTGTGTGTGTGTGTTGGGGGTGCTTAAGTATGAATGTGAAAGTGAAAGGACTGAAATCTCACTTCATCTGAAACTGCTCATGTTTTTATGAGAAAGAGCAAAGGTAGGAAGAAAGGAGGCAAACTTGTGTTAAATAGTACACCTAAACATACTAAATCATGAAATCATGTTTTAGATAGATGTTATATGGAATACATTTTTATGTGTATGTTTATAATGAAACAGTGAATTCTGTAGTTTTTTTTCTCTCTCTCTCTCTCTCTCTCTCTTCTGAACCTATAGTAATATTTAAGATGGCATCTGGACGCAGTGGAAGCAGCAGTAAGTCAAACATACAGATGTTTAAAGACTGTCATTTCCCAACATACAATGGCAAAATTTAAAAGCCATATTTTGGCCATAGTATTATAATGATTTTATGTGGGTTACATGAGTTCATCATGTCTAAAAATCGGTTTATGCTAAAGATACTGGATGAGTGCGTTTGCCTTTTTTGAGCATATTCATTGTCCTGATCAGTCCAGATGTGTTTTGTAACAGCTACCAACAACAACTATGACTTTTTTTTATCTGAAGCATGTAATATTTAGATTATAAGCAAGTCTAAATATTAACCTTATGATAGCTTTTGGAATTCGGAGTATGATAGTTTTGGAGTAAGGTTTACAGTAACTCTACCCTGACAGCACATGCTAGTTCTCCTACTGCATCAGCACTAATTTAGTAGGCAGTTAAATATTACAAGCTAGATTGTGACACAAATGTTAGTTTAATTTGAGCTACTTAGAGCCTGTCCTTTAGGTGTGATGAAGCTAACAACACAACATAAATTGAACACGTGACACGTATTTTCACTTGTATGTGACATTGTGAGATAAAAATGATTGCAATTGCAATTAAAAACGTTTGTACCATTTTTAATTAATCATCATTTCAATTCAAAGCATGTAAACCAAGATCTGGGAAGCTTAAAATAGCAAACTGATAAAACATAAAAGGCCAAAATCATGAATGAGCAAAATTTACATAAATCATTAAAAACAATTGTTGATCTGATCAAAAATATGATCCGGTATTTAGGTTTAACTCCTTAAGACACCAGTGAATGATCTCTGAAATTATATAGCAATAATTTCTTTATTTTAACTTGTAGTTTTATCTAAAATGTTTTAATCTGTTGTGTTTCACAGATATGTTCACACAGGTAAGAAAATAAATCTACATTATCCTCTCACTGAAGGTAAGAATGATCTAGGGTTACGTCATGTGTAAAATAAGGGCAGTGGGTGAAATTATATGCTGTTTTCCATGCAAATTTTCTTCAAATTTTAAGCTTACTTAAAAATGATTTATTTTCCACCACCCAACATCTTTTCCAATACTTCTGGGCAAAATCTGACTGTATTGCATAAATAAAGATGCTTACTGTGATGACTAAAAGACAACAAACCTCCTGCCCAACTTCATTAGAGACTCTCTCAACTCCTACATGTGCATTTTCCTACATATACAATCACATAGATCACAGCAAATAATCACAGAAATTTTCTCTACACTTCAGCATTATTTATTATAGAAGTAAAAAAAAAACACTTAAGTTCTGAGCAGGGTGACTGAAAATTAAAATAGGTGTAAAAATTGCTTTACATTGCATTAGATTGGAAAGGATGAAGGCATCTACAGGTCTCTCTCTCTCTCTCTCTCTCTCTCTTTCTCTCCCTCTCTCACTGCCTTTCTCACTCACTCCCTTTCTCTCCCTCTCTCACTCCCTTTCTCTCTCTCTCTCTCTTATATTATATTATGAGCTGCTTATCAGGAAGATGCCATGTATTATTTCGGTGATTTCTGTGGGGTAACAGGCAGTGTTGAAAACCATACATCAAACACCGACCAGTAGCAGATCCTATAGGTAAAGTGAGAAACATTGATTTTTATCCAGTCTTTGTAACTAGTAAAAGATTCACTCTTTGAAATGCTTCAAAACAAAATAATCAAATCCAAAATATATCAAATCCATAAACCACTTATACACGAACAGCAAATATACAGCTATAAGCTTTGACCTGTTTATGATAACGTGAGGCACAACAAGATTTTAGAGAGATTTTAAGAGTTTATTTAGCAATAAATTTACCCATTTAAGTCCTTGTTATTTGAAAACAACTCAAATCACCTTTATCAGTGCTGTGTACTGTTTGTGTTTTAGTTGTGGCAAAAAACTCAATCACTCTCAGGTCCAGAGACCTCTGGTCCAGGATTTTTTCAGGAAAGATGTCACAAAGTGCTAAATGGGTTTAGGCTCATGTCTGTTCATTAGCTAGAGAACTTAAAGGATTTGTGCACTGACCATTTTTGCTGTTTGCTGAAAAGCTTGACTGAGTAAGTATTCTGTTGTAAGTAATAATATACCACTATTATACTAACTGAAAATTCCTGATTTTTTTATTTTTTATAATAGCAGCTTTGACAGTTGTGCAGCAGTAAATCACAGGTTTATATTAATCTGCTTGTTCTAATACATTATCATTTCTATAGATAGCTAGATAGCTAGATAGATAGTGTCAGAGAACAGGGCACGGAGGCTGGATGCAAGTGCAGGTGAGTTTATTTACAGTACACGGAGCAAAACCGCAAACTAAAGCAAGCACCACACAGAAATGTGTAAACAAAACAAAAACACAGGAATAGTATAAAACAAAACTTAACCGGCTAACAACACAAAACGAGGCATGGGAACACAAAACAGAGTCCAGGATCATTCTGTCCATATTTCTGTCAGCAACAAATATTCTTAATAAACTTAAGCATGCGTGAGTGAGTCCTTAAATAATTTGTACATAACAAGCCAAGCCAAGTCAAGTCAATTGGCTTTTATTGTCATTTCTGCAATATACAGATGATTCAGCACATAGTGAAACGAGACAACGTTCCTCCAGGACCAAGGTGCTCCATATAAGACAACACAGAATTACAAAAGTGCAACACAAGACAACATAAAGTGCACATGTGCAACATGTGCAAACACTGCAGACATCACAAAACAAAACAGTGCAGCGCTAATCCAAGCCGTATGTGAAAAATCGCAGAGGTAGTTGAATGTTTTCTGTGTGTGTGTGTGTGTGCGTGTGTGCGTGCGTGCGTGCGTGTGTGTCAGTCCGGTCCCTGAGTGTTCAGGAGTCTGATGGCTTGTTGAAAGAAACTATTACACAGTCTGGCGGTGAGTGCCGAATGCTCCGGTACCTCTTGCCAGATGGCAGGAGGGTGAAGAGTTTGTATGAGGGGTGTGTGGGATCTTCCATACTGCTAGTGGCTTTGCGGATGCAGCGAGTGTGATGAACCACAATCAAAATTTAGCCTGAGTAAGGGCTTGGGGATGGGCAGGAACTCAGGCAGGAATTCAGGCATGAGCCAGGGCATGAATTCAGGAATGGGTGTGAGCATGGACTCAGGCATGGGTTGTGACACAGACAAGGGCTGTAGCACAGACTCTGAACTGGACTCAGGAGTGGACTTAGGTGTGGGCCTGGACATGGTCTCAGGTGCAGACGGAGGCTCTAGCATTGGCATGGACATTAGCATGGGGACAGGCATGGGAATGGACATGGGAACAGGAACTGGCACAGGAACAGGTATAACGACAGGAGTGGAAGTTGGGACAGGCATGGAGACTATAACTGGAACAGGCATGGAAGCAGGCTCGACTGGAACAGGAACAGTCTCTGAGGCTGGAGCAGGCTTGGAGACTTGAACAGGTTGGGTGCCAGCTCAGATATCGGCTCAGACTTGGGTTCAGGCAGGGACATGGACTTGGGCCGAGTAAAAATAACTGAATTTTTAAGCTAGATTCAGGTTTTTGTGTGGTTTTTGAGATGTAGTTGGAATGGAAATTTTTCTGAAACGTGGTGAATGATATTAGCTCTTTGTGTGCAACTCACTAGGATGAGGTGTAGGACAGGAGAACATGGACTCAAAGGATAGCTATAAATGTTTAAGGTTGCAAGAACAATCATTTAAAATACCGACTTGCTCAGATTAATTAATAAATTTATTAATTTTTTATTTTTTTTTTTATCCCAATGTCAAAATCCAATTATAAATACAGGGGTATAGTATATCAAGGCATATCAAAGCTAAAGCAGGAAGTAAACCAGAAGTGTGTAACAAGAGGGATTGTATTAGAATTCCAGAGACCTCTGCTGGTGGGGAGAGAGAATGTCCACTTAGACAACATTTGCAGAGAAAAATATCCCTCTTTTCTTAAGTTCACTTTGAAAATAGACATTCCATGTTATCCTCATTTAACCAGCCATAAATCACTCTCTTGAATGGATCTGTCTTTTTCACCTCCAGGCATAATAATGCCACAATGTCACTAAAGGCTTATTTCTGTTTGTTTCTTTTGAAAGTCTAGATTGAATTGATCAACTTCAACTGATCACGCATCTGTCATTAGAGAATATTTAGTTCTGACATAGAGACCACATTGTCACACAACCTGTTATAGAATTTGGAAATAGATACACTACCAGTCAAAAGTTTGGGGTCACCTTCTAATTCAATTTTTTTCTTTATTTTTATGACTTTAAAAGAGACTGGATAA
>JAQMYM010037431.1:0-18503 GCA_030014255.1 Parauchenoglanis ngamensis | reverse complement strand
CCCAGATGCCAGCAAAAGATAAATAAAGAAGAAAAAGGTTCCTACCAATCCATAATACTCAGCAGGAATTCCTGTGACTCCTTGGAGGACAAATTCAGGAATGTTGGTTGTGCTGTTTTTGTACAATGTTTCAATATAGATAGTCATCTGACAAAAAAGAGCATAATTGTTTACAATATATTTTACACCAGACTTTCTTGGTGATTTTGTGAAATTAATTATATCAACTATATACAAAACTATAAAGATACAAAATGCAGTAGTACTAAATCCACAACACTTGGATTATACCTTGCCTAAATTTTGATCCAATCCTACACAATGCTGTCCACAGATTAAATGATGAAGAATTGTCATGCCTGTGGGTTTTAAACCCTTACTGCTGAGGCTTTGAGCATTGTTTGATGTGATGAATCCCATTTACATCTGATCACACCCTTAGAGAGTTCAGATGAGCACTTCTGCTGTGTTTATTCAAGTTGCATGATTGCTAGATATTCACTACAGGCTAAATGTTTGGAACCACTATCTTTGCATAAATATACAGTGTTCCTTTTATGAATAGAGAACAAATGTTAGGGTACAACATCTGTGCTTTGCTTTTGTAGCAGGATAAGCTATTATTTCCCTAGTTCATTCTGTGTAGCGCTGGCCTTTGACCCCGGCAGGTAATTAACAGCTCATTTAGAACCTCAATACTGTGTATAAAAGGGACAGGTAATTCCAACTGTGGAGGTATTATTTCTGACAACCTCCCCCTTTTATTGTGGAGCCAAACAAGACTTGATATTTTGATGTTGAAAAGTACCTAATGATAATCATATTCAGCTAGCTGCTCCAGCTGAGTTAAATCTGTGATGCCAACATTTCCATAGCTGTGCATGATGGCGCAAGCAATTATTGTGTTGTTTTAGTCCTTAGCCAACAACATTCACGAAAAAACACTGTACAAATTGTTTGCATTCCCATTCGTTTTGAGTGAGAGCAGTTTTTATTGATGGGGTTATTGAGTTAATAACACCTTTTGTTGTAGGTAAGCTGTCAGGCAACCCCTGTTACATCCATGTTGCCACCCTTGCAACTGCCTGTTCATGGTGCTGTTTTCCTTTGTGTGTTGTGTTGCTGTTTTGCTTTGTGTTCTGCTCCACACTTACTTCCTGGTTTGCTGCTGTACCCTCTGGTCATGTGCTGTGTGTCTGCCTGTCAGCGACCACTTTGTCCATGTTATTGTCTGTTTCCTCTCTGTTGGGAGTAGTGTCAGTAGTGGATCTGTTGTTTATGCACTGAAAGTCTTTGTCCAGTTTATTTTTATTTTTATTTTTCTTGTTGCTTGCTTGGATGGTTTTAAAATTTATTGTCAGTGTCTTTTGATTTAACTTTTGATCCTTATTTTATAGTGTTTATATTTTAGAGTTTATGCTGTCCTGCACGCTCACCTGCAGGTGGTCTCATGGCAACTATAGGTATTAATTGTTACTGACCTGTTGCCAATAGACCTAATTAGTTACCCAACCCAATTTAGTTACCCAACTTTTTTGAGATGTGTTGCTGTCATGAAATTCAAAAGTTTTCACGAAATAGCAAAATGTCTCATATTCAACATTTGATATGTTTTCTATGTTCTGTTGTGAATAAAATATGGGTTTATGAGATTTCCATATCATTGTATTCTGTTTTTATTTACAATTTACACAACATCCCGGATTTTTTGGAATTGGAGTTGTATTTCTAAAATACAGCACAATTAAGACACAAACACAATCTAAAAAATAGTAAACAAATTGTGAAATGAAGTGTGCACATGAAATTATCCAAAATACACAGTATTACACATAAATTTAACATTGGGTTACTGTCTTAACCAGTTACGCCTGAAAACCCAGCAAGCCATTTTAAGGTGTAAATAAACTTAGAACAATTGAATTATGCAGAGGAAAGAGCTAGGTAATTGTAAGAAAGCACTTAGGTTACCAAAATGATTGCATGGTAGTTTGTTAGTTGCACTTAGTTGTTGCAGTTGTAACAGAACGTCACATAACGGAAGTTTAAGACAATTGGAACTTTAGATATTACTCTTGAAAGTTCTGCATGGCTCTGAAAGGGTCTCATGGCTGTAGAGAACTTGGAGGATCTTGATGTTTCAAATAGAAGTTGAGCATTTGTGGGGGAAGCTCGTAGATAGAAAAACCAAAGAGCTCGGTGGAGATTCTTCCAGTGAGAAGATGAAAAGCTCTGTGGAGATTAATGTCGGATGAAGATGAAAGTGAAAATGAAGAAATCCCAATTTGCATGCTTGCATGACAGTTTTGTAATGGGCCAATTGTGAAATTTCATTCTTCTGAGATTTCTTGTGAGACTCCATTTCGAAGGGAAATCAGATAAGTGTCAGTTGGGATAGTGAATCCTCATGTCTTGAGGGCCCTCTGGCTAATGGTGATGGAAGTCTGGTTTTCCCAAGTTGTAAATCACCTTTATAGAAATAAAAAGACAGTTTGGTTGTAACATCGGCTCTGGATTTAAATACAAAGGGGATTTGTTAATCGGTTTCCTGTGCCTGAATACTTTAAATTAAAAGAAAATTTATATGCTTGTTGATAAAATAATGTCTACTTATGCCTTTGTGCAGTTTATTTATTTATTTTTCTTTTAATTTTTTCTTCTTTCTTGTTTGTTGGTTTTGGCTATCTGAATTTGTTGTCATTGTCTTTTGATTGAATTGTTGACCCTTATTTTATTGAGTAATTCTGTGTTAGCATTTATGCTGTCTTGCATACCCACCTGCATTCTTACCAGAGAACAACTTCATTATTAAAGCTGTAGATAAAGATGACTGTCATGAACCGCTCCTTACTCCATGCACTTAGTGACGTGAAATCTCAGCCATGGGCGCGGTGCTTTCTCTATCTCCGTCGCGGAAGCGTGCACTTCCACATGTTAAAGGAGAACACCCCAACCACACGGACTACAGTTCCCATCAGCACCTGCTCCCAGTCATGAGGACTGTCAAGGGAAGACAGGTGCATCTCATTAATGTACTGATTAGCCGTGTTTTAAAAGGACTGCCAAATGCACTTCATATTTGTGAAGCATTGAACTTACCTCCGTGCAGTCTGCCGAGCGTTTATTCCCGTGGTTTTATTTATTGTGTTTGACTCCTCTTGTGTTTAATGACTACTGCTCTTTTGGATTATCTGCATTGTTCTGTTTGCCGATCAACTGACCTATTTGTATCTTGGATTACTCTTATTCCCTGCTGTTATTGTACCTCTGCCCGTTGTGTTTTAAATAAACACTGTGCAGCTTTCATCTCTGTCTCTGATCCTGCGTTTGTGTCGCACCATGCCTCGATGATGTGAACGCCATGACAATGACAGTCGGTACATTTCTACAGTATTAATATAGTTGTTCTGGCCACAAATGACCATGCACATCATTTCTCTGAGACCTTCTTTATAGAGGTCGCCGCAACGGAGACACAGCAGGATCTCCGTGGATCCAGAATGGATGTATGACAACGATGCCGACCCTGTTCCTGCAACAATGGGAAATGGAGCCGCCTGAGCTGTATGATGGGGTGAAGGAATCTCCATGTGCTTTCCTAATCCACTGCCATATTTTCTGGGAAAATTTGGTAGAACCTAGGACTTCAGACCTCATCTGGGTGAGGTGCATGATTCGTTGGCTCACCGGACCTGCACTTCAGTTTGCTGAAAACTTTATCAGCATGCAGCATCCAAATCTAAAAAATCCTAAAGACTTTGGTGAGGCACTCGGCTGGATGTATGATGCCTTAATCTGGAGGCAACAACTCCAGAGACCCCTCCAGAGGCCAAAAAGCAGGAAACAGCTCCAGAGCCCCCTCCAGAGGCAAAGAATGAGGCAACCGCTCCCAAGCTCCCTCTAAGTGCCGAAAAAGAGACTTCTGCTCCTAAGCTCCCTCTAATGGTCAAAAAGGAGGCTACTGCTCCTAAGCCCCCTCAAATGCCTGAAATGGAGGTTACCACACCAAGGTCCATGCCAGAGCCAAGGTCCATGCCAGACCCCAAGTCCGGTTCCAAGTCTGCGCCAGAGTCCGGTTCCAAGTCTAAGTCAGAGTCCAAGTCCAAGTCAACACTGAGTCCAAAACCGCACCGGGGTCAGAAGGTTCTTAAGGCTTCCACTTTCAGAAGCAACATAAGTCACAGTCTCTCTCTCAGAGCTTGCTCCTGTTTCAGCCAAAGTCACTCTCACGGAGCCTGCTCCTGTTCCTGTTCTCTCTTTGCCAGAGTTTTTGACAAATACCACATCTGAACCCAAGCATGGATCGCCACAAGGGTCAGAAGCAATGCAAGTCACAGTCTCTCTCTCCGAGCCCGCTCCAGTTCCAGTTCCTAGTTCCACTCCTGTTCCAGCCAAAGTCACTCACAGGAAGCCTGTTCCAGTTCCAAGTTCTGCTCCTGTTCCAGCCAAAGGCGCTCACAGGGAGCCAGTTGCAGTTCCTAATACGTCCTAACAGACATATACAACATCTCCCTAAAACAAGCTATTGTAGGTCTCTCATGTGGAGCCTTTTTACAGTTAGTTCCGCTCCTGTCTCAGCCGAAGTTGCTCACGAGGAGTCTGTTTCTAGTTCTGCTCCAGTTCACAGTTCCACATGGAGCTTATTCCTGTTCAAATCACCGGGCCAGAGCCAGAGCCCTCTTCAGTCAAGGTCAAAGAGACTGCTCACTTTATAGCCACAGAGACTGCTCACTTCATGGCCACAGAGACTGTTCACTTCAGGGCCACAGAGACTGCTCATGTCACGGTCAAGGAGACTGCTTGCATCAGGGTTAAGGAGACTGTTCACATACATGTCTCAGTGCCTGTTTCAGTACAGATCTCAATGCCTTTTCCAGTGCCTGTCTCAGAGTCTGTTCCCATACATGTCTCAACAATCGTACAAGTCTGAGAGCCTGTTCCTGTACAGGTCTCAACACCTGTTCCAGTGCCCGTCTCATAGTTTGTTCATGTGCATGTCTCAGAGCCTGTTCCTCTCTCAGCCCCAGAGCCTGTTTCAGCCCAAGCCAAAGAGACAGTTCACGTCCAAGCCACACGAACTGTCTCAGCTATGGAACCTCTTCTTGTCCCAGCTACAGAGCCTGCTACAGCAGACGTCACAGACCCTGCTACAGCAGACATCACGGAGACCGCTCGAGTTCCAGTAACATTCACGGAGCTTGCTCCAGCTCCTGTTCCTGCCACACCTCCAGTCTCAGAGTCCGTTCCTGTCATACCTCCAGCCTCAGAGTCCATTTCTGTCACAGCTCCAGTCTAAGAGGTTGTTCCTGTCACAGTTCCAGTCTTAGAGCCCGTTCCTGTCACAGTTCCAGTCTCAGAACCCATTCCTGTCACAGCTCCAGCTCAAGTCACAGAGCCAGTTCCTGTCACAGGCGCCGCTCAAGTCACAGAGCCAGTTCCTGTCACAGACGCCGCTCAAGTCACAGAGCCAGTTCCTGTCACAGACGCCGCTCAAGTCACAGAGATTGTTCCTGCCGAGGTCATAGAGACTGTTCCTCAAAACGTCAAAGAGACTGTAAAAGTTATGGAACCCACTCCCGTTCCGGTTCCAGTCACAGTTACATCGCCTGATCCCGCACTCACAGAGCCAGTGCACGTTCCTGTCGCAGCTCAAGTCACAGCGCAAGTTCCTATAACAGCTCAAGTCATGGTGCAAGTTCCTGTCACAGCTCAAGTCACAGCGCAAGTTCCTGTTGCAGCTCAAGTCACAGCACAAGTTCCTGTCACAGCTCAAGTCACAGTGCAAGTTCCTGTCGCGCTCTCTGAGCCTGCTGAAGTTCCTGTCACGCTCTCCGAGCTTGCTAAAGTCTCAGCGCAACTCTCCGACCCTGCTCAAGTCTCAGCACAACTCTCCAAGCCTGCTCCTGTTCCCATGCAACTTACTGAGCCTGCTCCTGTTCCAGTGTGCCAAACCTGCCTCTCTGCCTGGGTTCCTACCCGAGTTCCTGCCTGAGCTTCTACTCACGCCCTCATTGTGGCAAAATTTCGGCATGGTAGAAATCAGTGATTCAGAGGACCAGGACCTCTTAGAAGCAATCTTTTTGGGCGCTCCGGGAGTAGTGCCTAAGGGGCGGGTTCTGTCATGAACCGCTCCTTACTCCATGCACAGCGTGCCGTGAAATCTCGGTCATGGGCACAGTGCTTTCTCTATCTCGGTCGTGGAAGCACGCAGTCCACATATTAAAGGAGAACTCTCCAACCACGTGGACTACAGTTCCCATCAGCACCTGCTCCCAGTCACGGGGACTGTCAAGGGAAGACAGGTGCACATTAACGCACTGATTAACCGTGTTTTTAAAGGACTGCCAAATGCGCTTCATATTCGCGAAGCATTGAACTTACCCCTGTGTAGTCTGCTGAGCATTTATTCCCATGTTTGATTTATTGTGTTTGACTCCTCTTGTGTTTATTGACTACTGCTCTTTTGGATTATCTGCATTGTTCTGTTTGCAGATCGACTGACTTATTTGTCTGTATCTTGGATTACTCTTATTGCCTGTCGTTATTGTACCTCTGCCCGTTGTGTTTTAAATAAACACTGTACAGCTTTCATCTCTGTCTCTGATCCTGCGTTTGTGTCGCACCATGCCTCGATGAAGTGAATGTCATGACAATGACAGTAGGTACATTTCTACAGTAGTAGTTAATATAGTTGTTCTAGCCACAAATGACCATGCACCTCATTTCTCTGAGACATTCTTTATAGAGGTTTCTGAGGATAACAGTAACTCATATAACAGCTATGGATGAAGATGTTGGTGTGAATGCTATTATTTTTTATTCTATTCAGGCCTAGCAAATACTTTTCAGTATTGATAGAAATAGTGGAAGAATATTTGTGCTGAGTCTTTTGGGTAGAAACCATCAAGACCATATAAAATACCCACCAAGTGAGAAGTTTTTTATTTAATTTATTAATGTCATCACATATCATTTATCCTCAATGAACCTGAATGTCAAATCTTTAATTTTACTGTTGTAACTGTAGCTAGTGGCAATGTACCTTTGAACAGCTCAGTCATGGTCACAGTAATTTTATTCAGTATAATTATTTCCAGCCTCTTTTTGCATTTTATGCAAAAATGTCAGTACCTTTTACCTTGCCAGTAGGAACAGATTTTATCCAGTTAACAGAATAGTGTTAAGTACATCATCACAGAAGGAAATGCATCAAATTATTCTGAGGTGGAAAATTGTATTGGGAAAGTATGTATAGTAGGAATAGTACATTCAGGTAAAGTTTCAGCACTGTCCTCAATCATTTAGTTACAACAAAAGGCAGAGGCTTCCTTCCACTTTCTTCCCCCAAATTAAGTTCAAAGTAACACATGAAAATTTGTTCACTCCACATTTGTTAGAAAATCTCTTTGCATTTTCTGTCCCTGAAAACCTTCCTTTGGGGTCAGTCATTAGGAAAATTCAGGCACTAGATCAAGATTCTGCTTTGAGTGGATTGGTGTCTCACTCATTTGAAGGTGTAAGTAGGACGTGGTGTTAATCATTTGATGGTACCTAGGACATTTGTGTCTAGTTTTATTATTTTAATTATTCATCTATCATTTATGGTCACTTGCCAAATTCCACACACTATTTCATGACCGTAATATATTTTATACTGTCATTAATTTTTACTGTCTGCAACTGTGATGATGACAGAGCTGTGACCCCAGAAAGCAGCCATCACACAGCACAGAGGTGGGAAAGTTATGCCAACCTCATGCTAAACTCAGCACATCTGAAGAGGCATGAGAGGCAGCTTAGTTTACCCTTCACAAGGTGCCGGGAAAATATAAAAAGGGTGCTGCAGACAACACAGGCTGAGTTGTTGAAGGCACTACTGTTGTCTGTCAGCAGACTCCAGTGAAGAAGGTCCACTCCACTCACCCTGACATTGCATCACCTGCTCAGATGCCCTTTGGGAGCCCAGCACCTCCAGACATCCAAAAACAACTGCCCAGAATGGCCAGCTAGCCCACCACACCAATGACCTGCACTGGCAGCATCCACCAAATCCCCTAACCCTTGCACCTTGCACTTTATAAATAAAGTTTTTTCCTTCCACCACCTTTCCCCTCTTGTATCCTATATGTAGATGAGATTAAAATACTAAGCATTCCACTAGGTCAAATCAAAGTGAAAGAGGGCTCATCAGATCAAAGCCACAACTCCTTCTCCTGCTCTGAATAGGACAATGAGAGAGAACTCTGCTTGATTGGCACACACAACAAGAGTCATGAGCATATGAGTGAAGGTACATACCACAGAGCAGACTTTATTTGTTAAGGAGTGGATTCAAATGGAAATATTTATGCAATTATTGTTTAAAATTATTTGACAGAACTATAATAGAACTACTTTAGGCAGCTTGATTTTGTATATTAACATTAGGGAAGCATAGTGTTGCCAAATTAGCAATGTTGCCACAAGATTTGGTAACTTATTAGACCACTTTAGCATTTTTATTTCAGAAAGAGGCAAGTGAAAAATCTAACTGTCCTGACTGTCCTGCCCTTGATTTGTCTTTCCAGCCCATATCACAGCTGCTGGTTATACAGTACAAGTTGAGGGAGCAGGCACCAGTGTGTAAAACTTGGCTGAGTTGTGCTTATAAAGCAAGTGTTCCCACCAACCATTACTCTTTAAGGCAATAAAACTACATCCAGCAACTTTTTGTGCATGCATTAGATACTTTCCATTAAATAGAGGTTGACACTGACATGTTTACCTATTTAGAAAGTGTACAGTTCTGTCCTCAAAGATTTTTTTTTGTTCTTTTAGTCACTGGAATGTTTGCTCACTTTTTTCCTGTATGTTACAGATTTGTCAAGAGAAAAACTCATACTGGCTGTCCCATCACCCTTCAGAGATGTCCAGACTCCTTCAGCTAGACCTGCCTCTCGGAACATCCAGCAATGGGAGAGCCTCCTCAACCTAGGACTCAACTTTAATACCTACTCAGATGTTTTTGAGGACATGTTGAGCCTTTCTCTCAATCAAACACATGATTGTGATGTTCACAGTGATGAACATATTATTTAAAAATGTACAGTACCTATAAGCCTTTGAGTTTTTTATCCATACAGTTGCTCATACAGGGCGATATAACACACTCCATGTTCCTTATGTCAATGTGCTCTTTTACTTTTGCTTGGAAGTTGAAGGCTTTGCTGACAATGCCATATAGTAAATTTTTCCCTAAGGTGTGAATATACTTTTATGTACTGTACCTGAACAGATTCACCATTAACCATAAACCTTTCCAGTTTTAAAGCATTTTCTCTGTGCTCAGAAATAAGTGAACTGGTTTCACAGTTTCTATAACATTTTAAAACAGCACTAAAGAAAAATATTCTAGTAAATTTTATCTGCTAGTTTAATCTATTTTCACTATAAAGAAATAGACTCAAGTAATTAAGATCTTTTTTAAGTAGTAAAATTCTCAGCGTTTTTAAACCAACAAAATTAGTTATATTTCCATATGCCATGTACCAGCTGTCAAAGTCTTTATATATATTTTATATTCCAAAACTGGCCATTTTGTATTCTTCCCAATGGTATGCTTTTTTTCTCTTCTTGAAGAAAATGAGACACAACACAATTGTGTTGTGTTAGGAGCCAGTTTAATGAATGGGTTATTAAAACCTTGTCTAAAACTTTGCTAGCTGAGCTTGATTTCCTCTTGCATTGAATGTCATGCTTTGATTCAGTTGATGGGTGATGAAATGGAAATAATCCTAAAAAATTTAGGTTGGAAATTGAAGTGAAGAGGTGGTTATAAAGCTTACGTTTAAATGTAGCAATATGAGATATATGCAAAAGAGGATATATCAGGAAAATTTGTATTTTTCAGAACAACATATAGTAAAACAATAAGTCAATATTTAGTTATTATTTAGACAGTGTGAAGCATTTTCCCAGGGTGTCACACATCTAGGGACAAAATATATACATTATCCTGCAGTTCATGACATTACCACATGAGGTTGCTATTTAAAAAAAATAGAGGAGTCCTACTTGTTATGAGAGTTAAATGCACTACACTGAAGTTCCTGAGCTGACCACATGATACTGCTAATATGACTCAAAGCATACACATATATTAAGTGCCTCTAATTGTAATCTTTATTGAAACTGGTATGTCTGGATTTCCCAAACTTTTTGGGCAAATGACCAAAAAAAAATGGAAATTCTGAATTTTCTGCAACCCCAAGCATTGATTTTGGATATATTTTGTAACATCTAAAGATTTTTATTATGTCAGTAGCATATATCTAAGTGACTAAAAAACAAAAGATTATTTTTTGCACTGACTTACCAGACCACAATTTTTCAAAAGCCAGGAGATATGTTTGAAAGAATTTTGCTCTCCTGTCATATCCAGCAAAAATGATACCCGAGGAATAAAACATGACAGGTCATGTCATAGGAAAATAATCCACAATCATCTCTGTATTCACTAGATGTTCGTTTGGCTTCCAAATCGAGCTGTAAAATGTTTGGCAATATCATGCACAGCAATGTTAAACACACTGGTGATATCAATTTATCTTATATTTAAGGCTACATCTCAAATTGAAACTTTATATTAAAAAATATTTATTAATACAGAAAATCCATAAGACTGGTATGCAAAATAAACCATTAGGTAGGTTTAAAGACTACTTCGGAAGTTTTTAAAATTAATATAAAACCTGGTTAGTCTTAGTAATCCATTATGGTATAGAAGAAAACACATGTATGTAATTTGTGAGACAGTGCTAGTTTGTTTAGCAGAAGTTGATGGATGGAGAAATTTTTCTTTTTTATTGATTAATACTCATCCTAGTGCTGTGTGTCAGGATATTTAAAAGACTAAAGTAGCATGTACGGTCTATGTTTAAATGTGGCTTGTTTGAATGAAGCTCCCAGTAATATTTCAAAATGTTAAAAAGAAGAAAATCTGTCTTTATTGTTAGAACAATATTTCTAATAATAATTAGTAAAGTAAATGAATAAAACAAAAGAGGCAATTATGAGTAATTCTCACATTCCCATTTGTAAATCAGGAGACCCAGTATGGGCTTGTGAAATCTAGTATGGGAACCCCAGTGATACGTGGAAAAATTATCATAAATGTATATAAATGTATATAATGTATATAAAAAAATGTAGAAATGTATATAATTTACAATTAGATAAGAGTAGCTTTTAAACTTAATCTTAAGAATTTGGTAGAACTACTTTTTTTAACTTTCTCTCCAAATTATTAAAGTCTGATTCCCACCCACCAGCCAGCTTTTCCATATCATATAACAGCTGCCAACCAAGCAAGGTGAAGGCTAACACATGCTTCATCTCAGACATGTGAAGCCAGACAACCACATTCAAACTGCTACTCATGTTGCATGACAGTAAACTACAATGTGCCCTACTTAGCATATATGACCCACAGATGCTCATGATTGGTTAGGGTCATTGTGATTGACAGGAAAGAGAGATTATGTTATCTCTCCCACCCAGACAGAATGATTAATTTTACTTTCTTGGACCCCTTGCCCCCTGAAAAGGTCTTTGATTGCAATCTCAAGGCAATAGAGTGACCCCTTTTTCTGTTGCACCATGCAGAAGCCAAGAACTCCATAATATCTGAGAAATTATTTTTAGACAAAATGTGATTTTCGCCTACTGTCCATCCTTGCCTACTTCTATTTAATTTAAATCACAACTTATGCTGTGACAATTTCTTTTTTGCATAGGCCCATATATATGTGTTTATACACTGATATGTATTTGGTGTATTTTGTTACACTTGTCTTTTTGTGCACTTTCGGGTAGTTTTGTACTCTAGTTTTATTATTTGAATTGCAAAAAAGGAATTGCAAACACAACAAATTTCCAAAATAAAAGGGAATCAATGATATTTTTAGATCAGAGTATACTATAGGCATTGTTATCTGAGATTTTGCACTTCCCATGCCAGATACTGATAAACGTGTGATCTATTGAGTCACTGCAGCAAAATGTAGAATTATATACACAATGTAGAATGGTCTCCCTAAACTTTGTAGGCAGCAATAATTTAATAATCACTAGGTGATTTCTTAGCCAATTAATTAATGGTGTTGGACATGCAGTATGAAGAGAAGACTATATTGATTTGCAGATTATTGAAGACTATATTGATAATTTGTGGTTGTTCTAACATCAACTGTGGTCAGAGTATCTGTTCATTCAAAGAATTGTCTGACTTCGTTGTATGGTCATTATTATTATTATTATTATTATTATTATTATTATTATTATTATTATTATTATTATTATTATTATTATATGCTATTCAATCTGGGATGGTATCAGTCTGGGATGGCAGTTCAATCTTAACACTGAAGTGTCTGGCCCAAGCTAATGGCAGCCATGTTTTGACATAATCCAGTTGACAGTAGAAAACCACTTACAGATTAGCACATAGATGTACTACACAAAGTTCCAGCTTGGGCAGACTTGCAATGCTTGAAAAACTATTTAATCTTAACCCTGCTCCTACTGATGATCAAAGCATGAGCATTTACATTACTGTTTACATTAAAGTAAATTAAGCTCTGCTCTGGAATTAAATCTAAAAGTTTATAATAATTTTAAGGTTAAGGCTTTGCAGAGTAATATGAAACCAAAGAAAGAAATCTTAGGTTGCAATATTTTAAGCAAACATATGTGGGTAGAGCTAAATAGTCCAGTTTCACTGGATACACTTATATGCAATAGTTTCACTGTATACTTTATTTGACAAAATATTCTGGCTTTTAAGCAGTTACTAAGGGGTCCTTAATGGAACCCATCATTCAACTTTTGGGATCCACTCGACCCACTCCTCTGTATGACCAGATCCCGGCCTTTGCATACCACCTCAGAATTGTTCTACCAGTTTTCTTATTAGTACAAGTTGAGTTACAACTGTTTGAGAAAATTGAGTAAAGTTTAAGCAAATTATCCTCTGCCCTGCTAGAATTAATTGGCATGTGGTGGCCATATTGTTGATACGAATATCAACATGTTTTCCACTGGATTGCACACTCTCCTGAGTAGTTTGACACCAATTTTCTGAAAATGAACATAAGAATTGAACAAAAGAATTTTAAAAAAAATTAAAGAATTGAACAAAAATGTTCTTAAAAGCAGGTTTTGCATATTATGCACATAAAAAAATTAAGTTAAAAATTCTAAGTGGGCACCATTAAATGATTTTGATGGTGTTTTTATAAGCTTGGAGAACCCAGTGGATAAGTGGCAAAATTATATTCACACTAGAACTGCCTAAGATATGAGCCAAAATGTGAAACATGTCCATTAGGACCATTAGGACGATTGTGCTCATCTGTAGTGTGAGTAACCAGAGGGCATACTACCTATTGATCAAATTTTTTAAAGCACCTATAGTTTCATCAGTATAATTAGTTTTAGGCAATAAAAAATATTAAATGAAAGAAGAGGGTACCTGCTTAGCCGCCCCAAAAATAATGTAATATCCTATAATCAAACATGGTGGTATTCTTGGCCATAGAAACATTGCAACATAAAACATAAAACTGTGGAATGCGGGGGGGAAAAAAAAAAACTTGAATAAGTAACAGAAGCGTTCTAACAGGACCCATGCATAAACTGAAGTAGCCAGAAAGGTACAAGCATTGGTCTTTTGGCTTGCTTACAGAATATAATACCCTGTAGCAGGTTATATATTCATTTATTATGGAATAATTTTTTTACCTAATTGAATATTTTTTTCTGGTTGGTTAAAAATTTCCAACTAATAACATTTACCTTGTATCTTGTAACATTTATTGTAGTTGATTAAGAAGATATATGCAGATTTACATGTTTTTTCTGCATTTCAAAATGTTACATTACTACATGTTAGTGATCAATTACACATTAAAAGCTGAATAGAATATAACCTTTATTTAAGTTAAAATATCTTTTCTATTAACACTCACCTGTCTTAGCCTTAATTTCCTAATTAATCTATCTTTAATTTCTTTTGTCCTAAAGCAGTATATAAGTGGATTGATCAGGGCTGGGAAAAGACTGTATATCATTATCACTGCAATATAGAGGTTTGTTTCAAAACGAAAGCCAATAGTAAATGCCACATATACAAAACTTCTGGGGAGATAGTACAGGCAGATGATAAACAGCTGTGGAGTACATGTTAAAAAAGTTTTATATCGTCCCTCTTTATTTGAGATTTTCATGACTGAAATAATGATGGCCACATAAGAAAAAATGATATAAAATAAAGGACCCCACAGTACTGTCATAGCAATGGCAGTACTAGTGGCTTTCAAGGCTGTTATGTCTGCACATGCTAGATTAATTATTGAAATATAATCACAGTGACAGTGACGTATAATATTTGGCCCACAGTAAGGCACACTAAGGGCCTGTGCAGTAATTGCACCAAGAAGGAGGAGATTTCCTGTCCAAAGCACTGAACAAAGAATCGCAGTAGTAAAATGTGTAATCAGAACTGGATATCTCAATGGGTTACAAATGGCAACAAATCGATCAAGAGCCATTAATGCCATAAGAAATGAAGTGCAAGTCCCAAAATAATGGACAAAATACATTTGTGTAAAACAACCATTGAATGACATGATCTCTGATATCCAGTAATTAGCAATGATTCTGGGCAGAGTTGTAGTTCCAAATCCAAGATCTGATATTGCAAGATTACAAAAGATGATGTATGTTGGCTTCTGAAGACTTTTTTCACATGCCACAAATACAAGGATGAAAATGTTCCCAGATGCCAGCATCAGATAAATGAAAAAGAAAAAGATTCCTACCAATCTATAATACTCAGCAGGAATTCCTGTGAATCCTTGGAGGACAAATTCAGGAATGTTGTTTGTGCTGTTTTTGTACATGAATGTTTCAGCATAGATAGTCATCTGACAAAAAAGAGCATAATTGTTTACAATATATTTTAAACAGGACTAAAGTGCAAAATCTTGGTTTAAAATGAATAATTCATTTAGTGAAAACATATATGCATATGTAGAAGTTGAATCATACCTTCCCTAAATTTTGATCCAGGCTCTTACAAACACAGACTAAGGATGTCCACTAGTACACAGACTAAGGGATGAAGACTTGTCCCGTTAGTATTTTATGCACTTACTTTTGAGGCTTTGTGCATACTTTGACGTAATCATTTACAGCTGATTGCACCCTTAGAGAGTTAGCTCTATTGCTTTATTTATTGAGACTGCATGATTGCTAGATATTCACTACATGCCAATTATTTGAAACCACTACCTTTGCATATATTTAGTGCTTTTATTATTAAGAAAGAAAAACTATTTTGATTAAATATGTGTAGCAGTAAGGTACAGCTATCTTTGCTTTAAAATGTAGATTTATTAAAATATCATTCATTTCTGTAGCCTTTTGACAGCTTGACATATTCAAGCTATTCTTTCATGATATTTGAGCAGACATGTTGTTTGTAATATATTTCAAACCTTTTTATTTCTAAGAACATCCACGGATTATCATCTTTTTACATTTAACTCAATTTCACTCACACAGTATGAATTTATCCAAAAGGTTGAAGTGGTGTTACTTCAAGACTTGTTTGAAAAGATAAATAATCAGATTAACCTATTCAGCATATTTCTAAATCCAACTTGAATCTAAGGGCATTTTCATACTTGGGCTGAATACTTGAGTGTGCCATCAGGATCGATTTTGGGGCTTTTGGGGGCAGGGTTCATAACTGCAAGTTTGCATAAAATAATTCTTTATGAACCAGGGCTTGATTGCATAATTCCATATATCACTTTGTGCATAAGGTTTGAAATATGGTAGCTACCTTCCTGTTATAGTCCTATAACTATATTTTAAGAGTATTTCAGGCATACAAATAATAACTGGAAGCACTAGACTTGCCAGCAGAGTCATCCCCATTGATGCACCAGCATCAAGTTCTACTTGTTTTAAGCTGTATTTTCTAAATGATTTAATTATTTATCACATTTTTAAATGAGAAATTGTGACCAGGCTCTCCATCTGCCAACATACAGCTATAAAACAGAACTGATATGGATGCAGATGCAGTTTAATGTTTTATTAATAGTCCAGGCAAACAGATCCAAAATGTTAATAAGAGATAAAGGTCAAAGTCAGACAACATTCAGGTGATGTGCAAAAAATAAATAAATACAAATAGAAACAATATAGCAAGGGCAAGATCTAGAGAGCAAAAGAAGGAAGCAAAGCAAGTCAAATCCTGAATATCAAAAGAGACAAAACAAGGCTAGGTAAGGTTTAGGCACACTGAATTTTTTTTCAAAACTCTTAGAATGTATAAAGTTTGTGTATATAGTACGTGTGATTAGAACCATTTGTGCTTGATTAGTAATCTGGAGATTGTGAACATTCAATTAAATTCAATTGTATTTGTATAGCGCTTTTAACAATGGATTGTAACAATGTCATGAAATAGCTTTGCAAAAATACACTGCCTGTCGCAATATTTCGTTGGACCGCCTTTAGCTTTGATTACATCATGCATTCGCTGTCACATCGTTTCGATGAGCTTCTGCAATGTCGCAACATTTATTTCCGTCAAGAGTTGCATTAATTTTTCACCAAGATCTTGTAGAGATGATGGGTCAGTCGGAACCATCACTACTGGAACCACTTTGGACTTTGGACCTTCCACATCTGTTCCAGTTGTTCCTTCAGGACTTAGTACTTCTTTATCTTCTCATGTTCCTTCTTCCTGATGTTACTCTCAGCTGGGATTGCCACATCTATCCCTACTGTGGTTTTCTGCTCCTTATCAACCACCACTACATCTTCTTGGCTGCCCAGCAACTGCTTATCTTTCTGGAACTTGAAGTTCCATAGGATCTTAGTACTGTTGTTCTCAAGCACTTTTGGTGCTGTCTCCTTTTCTACAAACCTTTTCTAAGAACTGTTGATAAATGAGGGTCCTGGAGGGGAACCACACTCAAAAGGGAACCCATCCTCATTTGGATGACACTGCGTAGTGCAATTACAAACAACTAACTCCTTTAACTGTATGTTATATGGTCAAAAAAGTATGACTGTTTTGTGTAAAATTCACTATAATTGTAACATGAAGTATCTTTTGTTGATTTACTAATGGGAACTAGAATGCAAAACTGTTCTTGTCAATTGAAGTCCTAAGCCATTGAAGCAGAGCTGCTTGTGTCAACAGGAGTCGAATACCATCTTCACAGTTTCTAAGTGTATGTTCAGGCTGTTCATATGGGGCCATTCTCAGCAGGAGTGAGTGGTTTCCAAGTGTTGGTAACCCCAACCAGATGTAAAACATCCAGCTGGATCAGGTAGGTCCAGAAAGCAGTCAGGATTACTGGTATCTCAGAAGTAGATTTGCAGCTTGAAAGAGAGAGAGACAGAGAGACAGACAGAGAGAGAGAGAGAGAGAGAGAGAGAGAGAGAGAGAGAGAGAGAGAGAGAGAGAGATTAAAACACATTACTAGGTATGCTCATTGTCATGTAATCATTAAGAACAGTGTATATCATATGCTGAGTGCAAGCAGAAACACCGGCAAGAATAGCTATGACAGCATAGCTAAAAGGGAGATCCAGAAGGTAATGCAGACATGAGGGTGCCCTGGGACATAAAGCAGCCAGCCACTCCACCGTCAACAAACCTGACTGAATGCATAAGAATGGGGGGAGGCTGAAAATATGGTTTCAACATAGACTGTGTCTGAGTCCTGAGTAATTGAAAGGCTGTTCCATAACTCTATCTCCTGCTGTAGCCTCCTGGATCTGCCTCCTGCTGTAGCCTTCACTATTCGAGGTACCAACAAATAGACTGCACGTTTTGATCTAAGTAGACATAGCAGATCAAAAAAGAACAGAAATTCACTCAGGTACTGTGGCACGAGACCATTCAGTGCATTATGGGTCAATAGTATTATTTTATAATCAATGCAAAATTTGTGCAATGTACAGTACATCAGATAGGAGTGATGTGCTTATATCTTCTTTTTCAAGTAAGGACTCTTGTTGCTGCATTCTGGACTAGTATTTGTTTATGCACCTACTGGACATCCAGACAGTTTCCTCATATCTGCATGATTTGTACTGTGTTTTCTTTCTCATGTGTTACAACCCATGGGTCTAGTCTAGGGCATTAGGGCTAGTAGCATTATTGACATACCAGTGAGCTAGGAAAAGGGAGAGTAAATACACTACCCAAAGGATACTCATACAAGCAAGGTACCGGCAAAACACGATATAATTTATTGTGTTGTCATGACATTAAAGAATGCCAAAATACAAACAAACAAGAAAAACAAGACAATATACAGGGGGCCAAGTAAAAGTGGTCCGAGACTGGCTATGGGTGGTGCACAAGTAAAGAACTTAGTATACAAAAACCAAGCTTACCTGTTCTGAACCTTTTGACACTGGCTGAAACAGAAAGA
>JAQMYM010036977.1:0-18550 GCA_030014255.1 Parauchenoglanis ngamensis | reverse complement strand
CTAATCTGCATGTCTTTGGACTGTGGGAGGAAACCGGAGCACCTGGAGGAAACCCACACATGCACGGGGAGAACATGAAAACTCCACACAGAAAGGCCGGGGATCAAACCCAGGACCTTCTTGCTGCGAGATTGACAGTGCTAACCACCACACCACCGTGCCACCGTCATTTAAATAAAATAATTAAAATTATACTGAATTAAATATATTTAATGACACACTCTTGGGCCTCAGAATGGCAATTTATAAGCTATCTTCTTATTATTATTATTATTAGTAGTAGTGGTAGTAGTCATTGTGTTTGTTTTTTGCTGTACTTTGGTGCCCTCTGGTGGCTCCAAAAACCATTACAGAAGTCAGAAAGTAGTCATTATTGATAGGTTGTAATTAATATCTGTACCTCACACACATCCAGAGGATCTGCTTCTTTACCAACAATCCTCTGGAGCTGCTCACCATAGCGCTGAGTAAAACTCTCACACTGCAGAAGACAGAACAGATACGACTCATGAGCAGAATGACATCCCCTTTTTTTTCTCCTCATTTTGGCCACCTGCAAATTTGTAGCGTAATATCAGATTTTAACTACAAGCTGTGCAGAGTGAAGGCTTACACATGCTTCATCTAAGACATATGAAGCCAGCCACACACTTCTTTTTGAAATGCTGCTCATGCAGCATTACAGGGCGCTATCTGCCCTCTTCTATATACAAATTTGCTCATAGATGTCTATGATTGACTAGCGTCACGGTGATTGACAGGAGAGAGCATTTTGCTCCCTTGTTCCCAGCAGACACTGATGACTCTGGTATCATCAGGATTCAAACCTGCAATCTCATCAGAAGTTTGCAAGCAGACTAGGAAAGCCAGCGTGAACCCTGGTCAGGGAATGACATCGCCAAATGTCATACCAGAGCCATCGGTGTCCTCGGATGATAGCTGTGTTTGGCAATCTGTTCAGTTTTTGTTGCTGTTGCCTACACTGAATACATTTAAAACCGTAAATGACCATTTCCCAAATGTTTCCTAAATCCTTGTTCTAATTTGGCACATCGTGCATACCACCTACACTATGCTATATGCTATGTAGTTACGTATATTTATTTATAGTGTTTAGAAAGCCATTTGGGATTTAGCCAAAGTTTTTCAAGATTTTCATGTGGATGCTGGAGCAACATGTTGGTGATTAACATTTACCTGCCTCACCTGCATATTACATGTCTGCACTGTTACTATAGCAACCAAAATTAAAACAAGAGCTACTAAAAACATTTTAGATTGAGTCATTTGCAAAATGGACACTCAGCTTGAAGTTTTAATTCAAGACTGTGTGAATGAACCCTAGGTGAAGAGGTCAGAGGTCATTAACCTTGGGCAGGACGCTGGGGTGCGACTGGCACACAGAGCGTAGGAAGGAGGTGACCTGAGACTGAGTGGCATTCAAGCCCAAATGGACATGAGACAGGACGACCAGAGTCAGACACGAGTCACAGTCCGAGAAAAGAGGCACCACTGAGAGGAAAACAGGAGAGAAATGAATGTCAGTAAAGAAGACAGATGACAAAAAACAGAGAGATCAGGAACGTGGAGCAGGAGAAAGAGAAGGACGAATGACTGTTACCGGGTGGAGCTGAGCTCTGACAGAGCCGCAGCACAGCGCAGATGGAGTTGGGCGATCCTGCGTTCAGGAGCACCTCAAACAGCTTCTTCACTGATTTCTGAACCAGCCGTGAGCACTGACCACGTACGAGCATAGGGAGGAGGGAACACACTTCATCCAACACACTCATCACAGCACTCTGTATCATACAACAAGACACAATAACACACACACTGCAATCATACAACAAAAAATCCTTTATTTGTTTCCAAGTATTATTATTCATTTGACTCATTTAATTTTATGTCATAAAATTCCCCCAAACGATTCATTTATTTCCATGACATTTTACCAGATGATTCCTTTATTTTCAGAATTTTTTTTCCATATGGTTCATTTATTTCCAAGTATTATTATTCACTTGACTCATTTTTTTTCCAGTTGATTTATTTATTTTCAAAAATGTGATTTTTTTTTTCTACATATGATATGACTAATTCATCTTCACATCTTAACAATAATTTTTAGTTTATCGCATATTATTCACATTAAGTCACGGGTTTATTGAGTTCACATGTGCATAACATGTCTCAGGGCATAACACTGAAATGTAGCTTCATATGTATTTCACCTATAAACACATAAACCCATATAACCACAAGTGAACTGCATGTGTCCATACAGTGTGTGTGTGTGTGTGTGTGTGTGTGTGTGTGTTAATCTCACCTCTGTCTGTGCTGTGGGTAGGAGACAGTCCAGTACATTCAAAGCATATGTGCAAGCGTTGCACGGGAACGAGGACTCCAGCTGTGTTTTGTGTGTGTGTGTGTGTGTGTGTGGGTGTGGGTGTGGGTGTGGGTGTGTGTGCACAAGAATAACAATGATCATTCACAAAGCAATAAAGCAAGTAAATCAAAAACTGTTCTGCCATACCATTTCTTGATCATCTTCACTGTGCTAAACAACGTTAAGAGACGAGAACATTCACAGAAGTGCAGTAAGTGCCTCTTGTTTACAGATAACATGAAATAGCATTATAAGTGTCTGCATCTCCAAGGCTACATGGCTTGTTCATGACAGCATCAGCCGACAATCCTGCGTCTCACCACTAGAGGTCACTAAATATTAACTTAGCATGCGTAATGAATCAGTTTCACCTGTCTGTAATTATTACCCAGCATGCACTGAGCTGCCATTTTATCAGCTGTACTATGCACTGACTTTGTAGGTGTACAGTTACACTCTGTAGTGCATCTTGCTCTGCACAATTTGCTCCCCTCAGATGGACACAGTCTATAGAATAACCTCTGGAATGAGGGTAGTGACTCTTGAACTGACTTTTGAATTCAGTACACGTGTGTGGTTAGTTTACCATGACAGGAGGGGGTGTGATGGTCTTCTGTATGTAATTCATCAAAATGTCCTCCATCTGCAGCTTGAACATGTCACACAGGACAGCGCACATTTGCTCAGGGTTCTGCAGAAAGAAAGAGCAAAAATGGAAACAGAGCTTTTGCTATTTCTTATATGTCTTAGACAAGGGAATCTTTAAAAATATCAAGATTACACCAGAGGAAAAGTACCACATAATTTAAAACTTAACATTTTCTTAACTTTCTATACTATAAAGTCTTTCCATATGATTTGACCTTTATTATTGTTTTGCTTATAATATGTACACCTTTAAGAATCAATATTTGATTGATTACGATTCATGTTCAACTTTTTCTCCCCCATGGGAGTTTTTTCTTAAAGGACCCTTGATGTCAAAAATGTCCTTCTACATCATCATGTAATTTATAGGATTTTTTAAAATGATGTATAACTTTAATACTTAATTAATTAATGTAGTATAGTATAAAGTGCACTGTCTTCTAATGGGAATATAGTACACTGTGTATGCTGTGATTTTTATTCATATTTTTATTCAATAGTGTTTTATTGTTACGCTCTATATAGTGAGGATAATGTACTGTATACAGCATATAGAAAACCATATTTTTTGGCCAATCTGTGACTCCAGAGTGAAGAAAGCAGTGTATTAAAAAATATCAACTTAAAGAAATTTGTTCATTATATAATAAAAAACAAGAGGACAAAAAAAACAATCATTGTGGGTAACAAAATAAAAAAGAAACTGAATACATTTCAATATTAAAACCTTTACATAATTAGAAGGTGAAAATTGCTGCCTCACAGCGCCTGGGTTCGATCCTGAGTCTGTGCATGCTGTATCCACGTTTCCGTTGGTTTCTTCTCCGTTTTCTGGTTTTCTTAAACCTCCCCAAAACATGAATTTGCTAAACTAAATTGCCGCTATATGAAATTAAGTGTGTGAAGGTGTGTGTACGATGGCCCAGTCTCCCAGCCCAGTGTATACCAGGATAGGCTCTGGATGTAGCGGGATTAGGGAGATTTCTAGCAGCTTTTTCCCCTACAAACCTGGATGTTTGTGCTGTACATGATACAGTGTTTACATTTTTACATCATGAGTTTATGTACAGAAATCATTTATACCAGCCACCTGTAGCTGTCATTACAATTGCTAATTTAATCTGGACATTCGTGTTCTTTCTTTTGACTGATTTACTTTTCCTTGCTTCCAGTGTTGTTAACATGCAGAGAGGCCACTTCTCTTCTGACCTCTTCACTTGGAATAGTCTCAATGGTAATAGACTCTTGCAAAGCATCTATCTTACAGGGATTTCTGGAAGTGTTATCCTTTGATGTGTGGGCTAAAATGGCTAAATATAATAATTATATTTATATATGTGCCCTTACAGTGGAGAAAATGTGATAAAATACCCTCTAGGATGCCCTTACTGCATATAAAATGTGATAAAGTACCCTCTGTGGAGCTCCTGGTGTAGATACAGTATATTGGTATAAACTGCCCTCTTGGGTGCCCTTAAAGTGGAGAATGTGCTGCAGTGCCCTACAAGGTTCCTTCTACACGTGAGGAAATGTGATGAAATGCCCTAATGGGTGCCAGATAGGTGTCTTTATTTTTATATCTCACCTCTTCCCCTCAAACAGCCTGCATCTGCCCCACCATCGAAAACTACTCTAGACCAAATAGGGCTTATGATGTATAATGAATCAATGCTGAATCTTTCAAGAGAGAATCGTGGTGCATATTAGAATCGATTATTTTTCCATCTCAAATATATAAACACATGAATTTTTCCTTGGTCCTAACTTACATTTACAGTATATTGATGATTAACAGTATTTTGATGGTTGACACCGACTGAATGCAAACTCTCAGCAGCTCACTGATTCAACCGACGTAACTGACTCACCATCAGTCCGGTGACGAAGGTGAAGAAGAAGGGAAGGTTTTGGTCGACGTTACTGCGGCACGGCTGCTTAAACTGCTCAGGCAACAAGTCACACACCTCCTCCAGAGTGCTCTTCAGCTTCGTCTGAGAGAAACAAAACACACATTTCACAGATTAAGGGATTAAATACTGTATTAACAAAAGGCACAATGGTTCAGGCCATTGAGAACGAATTACCATCCACCTGAGCTAACACGCACAGTAATACAGAGGGGTCGAGAACTAACACGGCGGACATTTCTCTTCTCAGTGCTTGTTTTATTCATTTCAATTTCTTGATTTATTGTGTGTCAAAGAGAGAAAGCCATAAGAGAAAAATAAACAATGAGGCAACACAAACCAGAGCAAAACTTCCTAGCTTAATTTCCTGTCTTTTAGTAATGAATCATTTTCTTTTTCTTCTTGTTCTTGACCTCTTTTTAACCTCAGTAGAGTCATGCAAGCAAACATGAAGGAGAAAGGCGCCATGATCATGCACAATGTCTTTATCCCACTGTTGTAGGCATGTGCCAATATTAAACATTTGTCACTTCACTTCTATGATGGATATTAGAAAAAATGACCACATTTATTTGCCCCTGACTGTGTTGCACAATATTTTAAGATTTCATTTCTTTTCAGAAGAAAATAAGTTTTCTTTTTCAGAAATCTTGTTTGGTAACAGGGGTATGAAATTTTCTGCTTTCCTGTTCATGCAAAATAAGGATCCTGAGAATATCTTTACCAACATAGGTCTCCTTCCTATAAAAGGAACACTGGGTAATGGATATTCTGTGTGTTCATGACACATAATAGCATGCCTGATAAATATCATGATGTATACCGGCACATTCCTACTTTCTTGACATGATCAGATCAGTTTTGTGGCTTCATTTTATTAATAAAATAAATTCTCACCTGAGCCAGAGTCTGCGGAATGGAAGCAAAAGAGCGTTTATAAACAGTATATAAGCTCTTATTAATGTTCTTGTGTGTTCACATTTAACAAACACTTAAATTTAATTTAGTAACAACAAACAAGCTAATAAGTTGTATTAAGCTGTAGTATTTTGGTTCATATGAATATTAATGAGTATATAATTCTATATTTGCCCAGACATCAATATTAGCAGCAGTTCATCACAGAAACTGGAAACTGATAATCATGTCATATGTTTAAGTAAACAAAATCACTATGAGGATATATGATCTTATTGTAAATGTATATGCTTCAGGTTTGTTTTTCATGTATTTACATTATTGAGTGTGTGTGTGTGTATAGTATACTGTATATGCTGTTCACCTAAAAGAGTCAACTCATTCGACTCTTTGTAGTTGACTCTTTGACACTAGATGAATTCGGGGTCATCACTCTTGCAATGCAGTTTAACCAAAATGCTTACATGGAAACATTTTTCTTAAACATCTGAGTTGTTTCTTAGCATGAAATACACTTGAGGTGTGTGTCAAGATAAATGGAAATGAATCTTCACATTGAAACAGCAGGCTTATAATAACAATAATGCAATGATTCCTGGATGTCAGTGCAGAGTTTTATGATTATTTAAGTAAGATTTAATAAAATGTATTATATAAAATGTATCAAAGTGAGGTTTTGTTAATTAGAAGGTAGTATAAGATTCCTAAAACAATAAACTACAGTTAGGCAAAGAAGAACAAACAATGTTCATAATATTGCTTTAAAAAAAAGGGCAGTGAATCATTTGGGAAGTCTTATTAGTGAGCTGAGTCAAATGATCTGACTCACTGAACAGAGCCAACCCCTAAACATATATCATGGGCTCTTAAACATTTAAATACAGATTTTTTTCCCCCTTTAAATAAATAAATATTATAAACTTTCAATTATTGGTTCTGACACTAAAATGTGTTCTTACCTGGAACTCTTCATCCAAAAGCAAGTGTTTCAGGATCTGTACGATATGGATACAGTCTTGGCAGGCTTCATCATCCTAAAATGGATCATCATACCGGTCATGGTGATCGAAGAAATTATGAAGCATATTAAGTGCATGATTTTTGCATTATTTTACCAAATTAATGTAATTATGTATAAGAGCACTTCATGCACTAATGCACGTGTGATAAACACCATTGTCGAAAGGAGTGTAAACCTCTTACAGCATTATTATAGATTACTATAGATGTTTTGTTTGTTTTTTTCCAAATCTAAGAATAATTTTAGAGCCTAAAAAGCTGAAGCAGAAGTGAGATTAGTCTACATCTTGATGAATTTGTTATGGTTGGTGTATTTTAGGTGCAGCTGTGAGAAGCTGGAGGACCTGAAACTCTCAACAGTGTTAAAAAAAAATAAAACCCTTACTTAACAAAAGCAAGGACAGATCTCAGGGTTTGAATAAACATTACTGCAATCACATCAGGATCAGGGTTAACAAGTGGGGTTTTTCTTTGCAAAATTAGGCTGAAATTAAATGAAGCTTATTCTTAATCCTAGCTCTAATGAAGAACTGCCACTGATAATGTGTTATAGTACAATGTTCCTCTTTCCCTCAATGTGGTCTTGTTTCATGTCTGAAAATAGCTTCTTCAGTTTGTACTACTGGTGCTACATGGCTAATATGTCTCAATAAGGGATGATTATATGCTGCGTTTGTTATAGTTTGGGAAGTCAGAGCTCATTTTCACCTCCGTGCATTCAAGCAAAAAAAGTGGCGTGAAAAAAACATGGACTTCCATGTTGGTCTTTAGTTAGCAATAATTTTGCCATGTAACTCTCATGAGTGATGTATATTTACCATCTCAAAACACTGAACTGTTTAAGAATGTTACAGATTTAACAATGGAATATGTCTGTATGTTAAATGATTTACTTGTCCAATTATTTGTATATACAGCATAACTCACTCACTTAAACGTAAGAAGTGTTACTTTGCTAACTGTTGATGCTGTGAGCAGCCATGTTGATTAGACGTCGCTTGCTAAACTCGGAGTTGAGGAGACCATCCCGAGTCCCTAAGTAGGAATTTTAAGATGAGGGAGCGTTTTTTTTGTTTTTTCCTTGTCAGAGGTCAGGACCTCTAGTCCATTACAGCAATAGATACCAGTTTAAAATTTTGCTAATGGCAAGCATACATTATCCATTATCAGTCTCGGCTCAAAGAGCATCATTTGGAACACCAACAAGTTTTTTTCCCCCAGGAAAGTGCTAGAACATTTTTGCTATGTTTTACCTTCATAAAACCTACAGAATGTTGCATTCGGTGTTCATGAATGTCTGCAGTGTGTGAGTTATTGTGTAACACTGCCTCACCTTAACATCATTAGTGTTGTTTAAATCCACCTGCACTGTTTCTGGACTGAGCATCCTCGCTTTGGCTGTAAACAAAAATAAATAAAATGAAGTTTCAATCTTTAAATAGCTGATTTGTCACACACACCTCTGCGGTATGAGGTTGAACAATGGTGTGGATAGTGTTGCTACCTCACAGCTCCAGGTTGTATGGTTTGATCCTGAGCTTGGAATGCTCTCTGTGGAGGTTTGCATGTATAAGAGTTTGTGTGGTTCTCCAATTTCTTCCCACTGTCTAAAAACACGCTAGCAGGCAGACTGGCTGTGCTAGATTGCCCCTAGGTGTGAATGAGTGTATGAATAGTGCCCTGTGATTCACTGGAGTCCCATCAGGAATTCACTCTACTAGGATAAAGCAGTATGATGAATGAATAAACTCTGTGGTGTTGTTCGAAATGTCAAAGTGGTGCCAAAAGAAAGACATGAATGTTTGACATAAACGTCCATTCCCTGTCACACTATTTTGGGTGGGGTTTTTTAAGAAAGAAAAGTCACAAATAATTTACTATACGCATCTCCTCCATCATTAGAAAGGTCTGTAAAGTCCAAAAAACCCAACATAAGTCTTAAAGTAGATGTCTGAAAAGGAGGAACTACTAATAGTGTGTTTATTATAACTTTATTTATTATTATATTTAAAATATCAATGAACGTAATTACATCATGTGATGAAATTAATAATACGAGTAAACATGTTGGCGAATAATGTGAATTTATTTATTTTTTGCATTATGTGCTGGTTTTGTTTTTTTAATCATTTGTAATTCAGTAAAGCAACACTGATACAATAACTCACTGATCAAAAACTTTGGATTTAATAACGTAAGAACATCAACGTAGCGTAGAATGCTTTTCTGTTTAACTTTCAGTGTACTGTAATTTCAATTTTAGAATAATGGCTGGATTGGATGTTAATGTTCATGTATTAGATGTTCAAAGAAAATAAGTGATAACTAATGCAGAAATTATACACATCACATCGTCACTTCAAACCTTCTAGACAGTAAAAACTACATTGTAATGGTCTTGGAGTCCAAATAATATGTACTTTATTCAACTGCGATCTAAAAGGTAATATTTTTACAGCTTTGGTGGTTTATGTTGTAAATCTACAGCACTTATAATAGGTCTACATGTTTATTCAAATATGTGCATAGATATAGTGACATGGTTTTGCTTATATATCTTCTCTGAGACTAGATATAACTTTGTCTCATGTTTTTCCCCAACAGTCTAAAATGAAAAAGAATTATTTTAGCAACTCTTACTTACCAATGGCGAGAAGTGGAAGGAATAAGAGCAGCAGGATCCTGGGGAAAGCCATGAGTCACTTCAGTCTACGCTTCAGTTTGGAGAAGTTCTGCACTGCTCTCTGCTTCAGCTCACTATATACGCTTTCTCAAAAACAGGAACTACACCCTGAAACACCTTCGAAAAGCATTTAATGTGTTCGAGTTTTGCCAAAACCACAAAGCCAGTCTGAGTTGATAAGGTGTTGATAAAGTTCTTGCATTGTTCAGATGCTGGAGCTGAGTTTTGACTGAAGTCACGGACGAAACTTTGTAAAAATAATATCAAGATTTCAAAAAAGTAAAAAAAGAAAGAAGGAAACAGCTACAGTTTCAGGATCCAGAGCAGATTTGTTGATTTTTTTTTTCTTTAGATGATTTCGACACCAAGCTTAAGCCTATATAAACCTCCAATGGTGTTATAAGGAACAAAAGATGAATATCAGCTCACGTCTGCTTTTGGATACGTGTTTGATGTCTGATCTTTTTTATGAGTCTGATATGTACTTCAAAAAAGTGAACACATTTAAAATACGTGTCTATAGGTCTCTGCTTTGGCTCGAGTATTATTCACTCACATAAAATGATCAAATACAGCATCTTAGAGCAAACACTCTGTGACTGTACATGAGATCAGTTTAACACCAAATAAATGGTATTATCTCAGCGTAGTGATGTAATCATTCAGCAAATGATCTCATACAGATTATCTTAATATAGTACGGGTCTAATCAGAGAAACAAAGAATGAGAAATCTGATTATAGATTTTACATCTAATACTTTGCCCACATACTCTCATGGAATTACAGCATTGGTTTTATCCATAGTCACATTATGTTAATATTTTATATCTACACACTTCAATTTTGACAAATGATTAAGAGCAGCTTTTCGGAAATCATATGGGAACCTGTCCCAATTCTCACTTGTTCATGAATCTATATATTATTATATGTAATTTATTTACAAAATGTTCATTTCTATACTATATGGCCAAAAGTATGCAGACACCTTGACCATCACACGTATATGTGCTTGTTGAACATCCCATTCCAGATTTATTCCCTTTTGCTGTTATAATAAACTCTTCTGGGAAGGCTTTCCAATAGATTTTGGAGCGTGGATGGGGATTTAAGTTCATTCAGCTACAAGAGCATTAGTGAGATCAGACACTGATGTTGGGTTCATCACAAAGGTGTTCAGTGGGTTGAGGTCAGGGCTCTGTGTAGGACATTCAAATTCTTCTACTTCAACCTTGGCAAACCATGCATTCATGGAGCTCACACTGTGCACAGGAGCACTGTCATGCTGGAACAGGTTTGGGGCTCTTAGTTCCAGTGAAGGGAAATTGTAATGCAAAGACATTTTTTACAATTGTGTTCTTCCACATTTGTGGCAACAGTTTGGGGAAAGAGCAGGTTTTATGGTACGGTGTCCACAAACTTTTGGCTATATAGTGTATATCTAAAGCTTCTAACCTATGCAGAGGGGCCTGAACCATAGCTAGGTGGTCTGTTGCTTCTTTAAGAGTGCTAGAAATCACAACCCACCTTTATTAAAGTTATTATATTTATTATTGAGTTATTATAGCTATTAGTCTGTTTCACTAATCATTAATCCAAACCTTACAGGCTCAAAAACAGGCCTTTAGAAAAACCAACTTGAACCCTAACATGTTCGATCAGTGGAATAAAAAGCTTTTTAGTTTCAACAACTTAGTTTCAATTCAATTTTATTTATATTGCACTCTTAACAAGGGACATTGTCTCAAAGCAGCTTTACAGAAATCCGTATATAGATATAGATTTAAACTGATCCCTAATGATCAAGCCAGACATGATGGTAGCAAGAAAGAAAAAGCCCTGAGACCACATGAAGAAGAAAACTTGAGAGGAACCAGACTCAAAATGGAGCCCATTCTCATCTGGATGGCCCCGGATAGTGTGACTATAAATCATTACTCTTTTACAATACAGAGAGAGTACACAGAGTATTAAGTATGATCTAATCCTGTACTGATAAGAGCATGTAGATTAACAGGATGTTCAAGCAGGACTAGCTATGACAACATAACCAGAAGGTAAACAATAAATAGTCAGATTATCAATGTGCATAGTTGAATAATGATAATTTCTTTCTTCTAAATAAAGGCTTTCTTCTAATATTTTAATACTTAGATTATGTTCATAAATGAAATATGTATTAAGGCGTACTGTGGGATTTATTTGACAGTTAAAGAGGTCGACAGAGGTAGAAAGCTTTGAGAAAACCTCTGTCATAGTTAAGACAGCGATTTGGGATGCGGCCCTGATTATTACCCAGAATTCCTGCTACCGCGCTCACTTCCTGGAGACGAGCGTCACCGCGCACCGGTTACTAAGCATGGCGGCGCTGTTGTGGATGTTTATATTAACGTATTTTGGAAATACTATTTGCGTTAATAACGCAAGCTCGGACCAAGTCAACGTCACGCACATCGTGTCAAAGGAGACGTTTGTGTTTGATAACGCTCTTAATTTGACCGAGAGACAAGAAAATGCTACTTCACCGCCTCAGTTACCATCAACAGAGCAAAGCGCCAACGTTTCAGTGCCTGATGATGGAGCAGTCCGGACTGCAACATCAGCCTTTACTGCAGCTGAAGTCCAAACAATGGAGGCACCCACTTTTACACCAGCAGATTTACAATCAACGGAAACACCCTTATTTACAACAGAAGGCGCTGAAACAAGCATGGTAGCTACAGCAAACCTTAAAACAGAGGGCAGGGGCATTTCCTCACTGCCTTTACCCCTCTCAGGGTCACTGCCTCAGCCTGTCACTGAAGGTATAACGTTACAGGTGCAATAGGCAGGGCTGTTTTTTGTTACTTACTTGTACAAAAGTATTGGTTTAAGCCATGATCTCATCACAAGTATACCAACCCACAGTAGAACTTCAGTGTGCAAGTTACAGGGTGTTTGGTGGGTGTTAAACTCCCCAGATTAATCCGTTAACCATCCAAATATGCGTAGAGGAAAGCTTGAAGGATTTTAAAATGATACCTTCAGAACTGAAACTGTATATCTGATATCATAATGATGCATAACTTCATATTTATAAAAGAAAACAAGCTTTGCAGCAATATGACATCATAATTTTGGATAGTGGGCGGAGCCTAAAGCTTCAATCAAAGTTGCTTATTTTTAATTATCGCACTGGTTGACCTGTGTGTACAGACTTGCAGTAAAATAACCAAACTACTACTGAGTTTCTGACGTTTTTAACGCTACAGTTTATGAGTAGTGATGCAATTTATCCTGAATATCTGAACAGTGATTGATCTGAACAGCTGGACTTTCACATTACACTACAGATAAATATTGCTTTTTCATTATTATCATAATATCATAAACTGATCAAGCCAGTGATATAAAAATGAAAAAATGGTAAATATTTGGTGTTCACGTGTGTGCACGTGTCCGTGTTTTTGCTCCAGTGTCTGCTGTGTGTCCGTGCAACGTACAGAGAGAGCGCTGTGATACAAACTGCTGCTGTGACCTGGACTGCACTCAGGAGCTGGCTCTCTTCACACAGTGCTCAGTGCAGAAAGTTGTGTAAGCTTCTCCACACACACACACACACACACACACACACAAATGCTTATTATTTTTAGGCTGATATGTATTTTAAATGAACAAGCTGAAACAACTTCATGCTGCAGGCTTTCCATGTGATGTTTAAGGTTTGTGTATCTTCCTGTTTGCCTCCATTGTCTGACATACATTTTGTAGAGCAAGTTTACATATGCAGTACTTAGATTGTATGAATGAGATCAGGTTAATCAAAGAGTTTTGTAAGTATGTTCCCAGTCATGCCTTCACCTACACAACCCTTAGCATGTTTTTGTTTCTCCGGTTCACTTTAATTTATGTATTGTGAATGAAACCATATCGGACCTGGCAATTGGATTAATATAACATATAGATGATCAACAAATGTCACGCGCTTGTTCACTTTGCCTTGCTCCTTAGGTGATAATAATGGTAGAAGTCTGAAATAAACTTAAAACTATTTTTTCTTTTCTTTAACATAGCCTTCAATGTGTGGCAATATTTCTCTTCTGTCATTATCAAATGTAGATATTCTGATATGCGTTGTGTGTATTTCAGAAAAGCTACTAAATAGTTTTACCTTTTTTTTTTTTGGTAGAAAAATTAGAGACATGTTCTTTTAAAAATCAGAAATAAGCTTGGGGAAATATATTGTGATATTGTGAGATAACTTTAACAGGTTAAAAGTAAAACAAAATAATTATAAATGCAGGGAGCAGCTGATTTCGTAAACAACAAATTGTAAAATGTTCATTTTAATTGCAAATCCGTTATGTTTGTTCTTTTCAGTGTTAATTGATTTTTTTTTCACAGTTCGTACATACAGTGCTATTGTTTTGCTTAGAGCTTGTTAGCATACCTGTACATCGTAATACAAATTGTATATGATGCAAAAGTCTTCGAGCATTGTGATATGATTTTTGTGTCATATTGCCCATCCTGGCTTAGAATTCATGTGGAATGCATCTTTTATACCCACTGATCTAGCTAAAATCCACAGAAACGATCATAAATTAAACAGAATTAAGATCCACAACAGCCAACATGAAGTCCTACCTGTGAATAGTGTTCCTACTGACCTGAGGTCAGCTGTTTATCAAAATGTTGTGATTTCAAAACCACTAATTAAATCAAGCAACAATTAGTAGAGATGTAAATTACTTTCTTAATGTCAGCTATTGCAGTAGATAAAGTGGTGTTAGCAGTAGTTTTGCCATGACTCCATGTACCGCATAACACTGCTCCTGCTTGTGTGTTTTGTCAGCGGGGACGCTAAGCTGTGCAGCCAGGATGCAGCCCTGTACACGCTCACTGAAACGCCAGAGGGTTTGTCCCAGGTGATGACGTCTGTCCAGCGAGAGACCAACCCTGATGTCTTCTGCATACAGTCTGCTAACTGTACGTGCGAGACAACACTGGGTTACACAAACACAATTGTGCCAATTCGATATTAATCATATCATAGACGCTACCAAATATTGTCACTGCAACTCGTTTCTTATCGTTAGAACTGTCATTCTGATAAAATATAGTATTTTTGGTTTTTTTTTTAAAAAGGGGCCAGCAATTATGATGCTTCGAAAATATCAGCACATGGCTTTTTCCAATTGTTTCATTTTAGCATCTGAAATCTTCACTCTCATCTTCCGTGAAACATATTTGTCACAGGCACTTGTATCTTTCCGTTTTGCTCTAAGATGAACAGGGCATGTCCTTCATCGACCCAACGATTCCCACCGAGAACAATTTCGACAGTCTGTTTGATCGCTTTGTGGGATTCTTCTTCAGAGCCTCTAGTGGAGACAGCCGGGTACTACAGTCTCCTGCTCAGGGAAACTCTCCAGGATATGTGGTAAAGTTGTACATTACCTCACTGTTTCTCTCATGTGACTGTTTTCAGTACCGCTGACTCCCTCAGGTCTGTAACAAACTTAGTAGGAGGGCTGGGTATGCCGAGATCTAGTATGTTTTTTACTAGATAGCCGTCATACTAAGAGTTATTGCATCAAAGCATTAGCTGGGAATGAGAAGTTTAGCCAGGTCTGTTAGGCTATTTGTTTCCTCTTCTGCTCTATTTTCATTCCTCTATTCTTTTATCTTTCGTTCCTGACCTCTGACATAATAAGCAAAATGCAAAAATAAAAAAAGATGTACTCATGCAGCCATCGATGTCTGGGAGAACTTGCAATACTTGCAATTTTAATGTTTAAATTATATACAGAGTCTTTCCACTAGATTTCAGAGCGTGTCCATCGGGTGCCCATAGTGTACTTCCAAGTACTTGCGTTCAGACTCTCTTGCTTTTTCCATGCTAAATAATAAGTATGATTCTCCATTTTTAAAAATTTGGGTTATCAAACTTGTTAGCAGCACCAGCAAACACTAATTCCTCTTATTTCTTCCTACTTGTCTTCCTTTCTTCTTCTTCATTGTCCTTCTGGTGCTTCCTTCTGGATTCATGCTGCCACTTGTAAAAATGCGAAATGTGGAACGGAGGCTTGTCCGTTCTGGGCTACTGTAGCACGGCAACATGGCGGCTCCGTAGAGGTGGACCCGCTCCCTATGTAGATATAAAGGGCTCATTCTGAGTTTACAAAAATACAGTGACTTGTTATTACAGGTAATTATATACTAATGAAAACTTACTTATGAACACTATATTCTATTTCTGCTAATAGATCCGCCTAAATCCTACATAGTGGACCTTCAAATTGACAAAATGAGACTATGGCTTTAAAGTCGATTAATAAAGAATTTTGAATCTAAATGTATTTCTAACTACACTGCAATTCAAACATTTTGCAATCCCATCCATCCATCCATTATCTAAACCGCTTTATCCGTCTGGGTCGCGGGGAAGCTGGAGCCAATCCCAGCATCTTCGGGCGAGAGGCGGGTGCACCACCGTGCCGCCCTTTTGGAATCCCCTATATTTTTATTTTATGAAATGGGTTCAAGGTTCATACGATAGAATTACAAGCTCAGGATTGTTTGTGACTTTTATTACTATCTAATACCAACTGTAAGACAAATCTACTCTTAGAGTAATAACTTCACCAAACAAGAGGAACAAGAGTAATCTGAGAGAGGAGGAGGATGATGATGATAATGATGATGATGAAGTCCCTGAATACAAAGATTTAGGTCACTAATGGACACATTTTTATAATTGCCAATAGTGAGTGTTTCATGTGAATGATAAATGCACATTTGTAAACATCAAATAGATAGATGTGATTAAGGTTCTTCATGCATGCTGTGTTTGTCTTCAGTATGGAGATCTCATTCAGACGATGGATGATGCCCAGCAGCGAGGTTTCTTCAGGCTTCCAGCATCTGCTGGCACAGCGAACTGCTTAGACACAAACCCTGCAGGTAAAACAACACATCCTCATCGGTCACGCAGACCTTACGTACTGAATCCACAAGTACAAATCGGGAAATTTTCCAGGTATCAAAAATATTTTTCTTATTATGCCATTATTACATGATAACACTTCCTCTTTGCCAGAGATATTGGGATAATATAATTTCCTGAGATCTAGAGCAGCTGTTCAAATTAAAAATGTGAATCCATGGCCTTTTAGGTCTTCAGTACAAATAAAACAAATCACTGTACTACTGCGATTATTGTTTTATCTCATCTTTTGTATAGCTGTATAGTTTTTCTTACAATCACTTGCATGTGTGTTGTGTTATATTAATTCCTCCATCCATCTCACCCACTATATATATTACTTACGTACTCGGCCTCGATTAAGATTAAATCCTTTTTATTATTTTTGACACCTTCTGTCAGTGATTTCCTGTTTTTCTGTTTCTCTGCAGCTTTTCTGAAGGATCAGACGAGCAGATGTATGAGGAGCTTCGCTTTGGCACAAGACTGCACCATGTTAGCTGCGCTGAGCCTTACGGCGTACACCGGTTTCCGTGTTTTTTCAGTAAGTCCAGAGCTATGCAGCTTCTTTTCAGCTTTGTACTGTGACTGACCTTGGAGCAGGCATTCCCATAATTCTGAGCATCATACAACCCATTTACATAACATAGATGGATGGATATAGATTTTAATATTGCTGGGCAACTATGATGATATGAAAGCCGCACATCAATAACTATTATCTCTTAAATCATTAGCTGAGCCATTTTTCTGTTCTGTTTTCTTTGCAGGGGAAGGACAGTGCTGCTGATGTAAGAATACAAATGTATTATATTATACTCCCTTTTTTTTTTTTTGGTTTTAGCCATGCTTTGGAAATTAAGGACTTATAATGCTGTACTTGTTAGAAGGCCTATAGTAGCCTAATGCTGTGACAATGATGAGAAAATCTAAAATACATCTAGCATTGAGGTATTTTTATTTTTCTAGCATTGCTATACTGGTGTAGCGTAATGACATGAGCACGACAGGATTAGTGACTGATGTTTGTGTGTGTGTTCGTATGTCAGCTGGTGTCTATAGCAGTGGACACCATTACACTGCAGTCTCTAGCGGGCACACACACACTGGTGCAGACGGATGCTGCTGCTTCTGAATACACACCCGTGTTTAATGGTCTGATCTGCAACCAGGTGGTGCTGAAGGTGAGCAATCATAAATCCTCCATTTTATTGACTACTGTCCAACAAGTACTAGAAAATACTATACATGTATACAGAAAGAAATGATTAACAGTACATGTGCCAAGTAATGTTTTTGTGTCAAAACTGAAATCATTCGCTAATGGATGAATCTTAAATAAGTAACAATGGCAAGCATACATTAATTAATATTCAAAGGAACAATAATGGATTTCAATAATAATCAAATAACGATGGCAGAATTAATATATATCTGCCACAAAAATGTTTTTTAAAATAAAAACTTTAAAAAATATATATATATATTTATGGGAAATAATTTAATTATTTCAAAAAATTACTTTCTGAATTTTACTATGCTTAAATGTGTTACATATTTAAATAATTAAATAATAGATTGGATGTTTTAAAGATAATTACACAAACATACGTAAATATAAAGATGTAAAAATAGTTTTTATATACATCACACATAATAAAATAATAATTTTAATACATGTATGTTATGTATAAATATCTGTCAAACGAAGTAAAAAAGTATACATAATTATACGTAATAATCATAAACAGAAAAAATTTAAGCTGTGTGTGTGTGTATGCGTGTGTGAGTATATGTATATACACACACACACATACATATATACACACACAACACACACACAAAGCTTAAATTTTTTCTGTTTATGATTATAGATATTTTACATATATGTATGTGTATTTGTATGTGTATATACACTACCGGTCAAAAGTTTGGACACACTTACTCTTTTTCATAGGTTTTTCTTAATTTGTTTTGCTTTCTACGTTGTAAAACATTACTGAATACATCAAAACTATG
>JAQMYM010036632.1:0-18605 GCA_030014255.1 Parauchenoglanis ngamensis | reverse complement strand
AGAAAGGCACCCTGGGTGACCCGGGGATCGAACCCAGGACCTTCTTGCTGTGAGGCGACAGTGCTAACCACCGCACCCGTATCTATTTATTCATTCTATTTTTAAACATATAATCGATATCAACAATCTTGTTGCAACGATTGCCAGTTCGTCTCACATTCTCAAGATACGTATATTAGTTACTTTAATGAAAAAATTGAAATTTTAATTAACTCGTACAAACAAGGGTGAAAGTGAAGGTAAAGGTTGTGTTTCAGTTTAAAAGGACACCAAGGCCTAGCGTTAGCCTTAATTTATTTGTAACGTTTAATTCAAGTGAAGTTGCATGACTCACAACCCCATTTCCAAAAAAGTTGGGATGCAGTGTAAAACGTAAAGAAAAACAGAATGGGATGATTTGCAATCATGTAAAACCAATATTTATTTGAATCTAGAACAAAAACAACATATCAGATGTTGAAACGGAGACATTTTATTGTTTCATGAACAATATAAGCTCCTTTTGAAGCAGATGCCAGCAACACGTTTCAAAAAAGTCGGGACAGAGCAACGAAAGACTGGAAAAATTGTGTAATGCTTAAAAAAATAATCAACACCTGGTGGAACATCTCACAACTAATTTGGTTAATTGGCAACAAAAAGAGCATCCCAGAGAGGCAGAGTCTCTCGGCAGTAAAGGCAGGGAGGGGTTGCATGGGCAAATAGTGCAACAATTTCAGAATATTGTTCCAACATGTGCTGCCATCCAGACAATATCTTTTTCAGGAAAGGCCTTGCTTATTTCAGCAAGACAATGCCAAACCGCATTCTGCATGTATTACAGTCCCGATGCTAAACTGACCTGCCTGCCTACAGACCAGACCTGTCATCAATTTAAAACATTGGGCGCATCATGGAATGAAAAATACGAAAAACGGGACCCTGAACTAAGCTAAGACCGGGACAACCTTTCACTTTCAAAACTCCAGCAACTGGTCTCCTCACTTCCCAAAGGTTTACAGAGTGGTGATGCAACACAGTGCTAACATGCCCCAACATAAGTGCACATGTGTTGTGAAATGTACAGACAATGAAACCGCAAACGTGGGCAGCCGAAGAATGGGAAAATGTTGGAGATTTTCCAAATGTCACTGTCCAGTTTCAGTCAGTCTGTTCCCACTGTAGCCTCGGAGTCATGTTCTTGGCATCCACCTCAAAGTTTCATGTGTTTTGTTTTCTGAGGTGCCTTTTTTTTTGCTCACCACAGTTGTAAAGAGTGGTTGTTTGAGTTACCTTCGAGCTGCCTTCCTGTCTGTTTCAGGTGTTTCAGCCTGCAGAGCTGCCCCTCACTTTATGTTTTTTGTGTTTTTCTGTGGAAGAACGAAGAGACTCTCCATTGTGCGTGGAAATCCCAGGAGATCAGCAATTTCTGAAATACTAAGAAATCCTGTCTGTCACTGAGATCACGTTCTTTTCACCTTTCTGATGTTTGATGTGAACATTAACTGCAGCTCTTAAGTTCTATCTGCATGATTTGATTAATTGCACTGCTGCCACCTAGCTGAGTGGATAATCAAATGAATGTGCAGAATGTAAAGGTTACAGGTGTTCCTCTTAAAATGGATGGCAACATTACAAGTGATCTCTATCCTTCCTACTTATTGATAATGATAATGATAGGGTTTTTTTCTGGAATATTATTTTGCACAGGTGTCCTTAAAATTAAAACGTTCTTTCCCTGTGGGACTCATGTGAGGAAAAAGCATGCATTTATATAAATATTTGATGCGACTGAGTCAGGGTAAGTGGTAGTAGGGATAGTCTGAGTCTACTGGATCACTCTATGCTAAGCTTTTTTAGGTCATGCCAGGTTTCTGTATTTGCCTGAGCATGCCATTTAAGTCTGTATTGCTATACCGTTCAGTAAAGGAGATCTGTACAAAATGATCTAAAGATCTAAATGAAGGACAATATCAACATGTGGCAAAACATAATAAATCTGAGCAATTTGAACAAACTGACCATGTGAATAGTTTATGATTGTAATCTGTCATAAGTACTAACAGCATATGAGAATGTAGCTGCTTATAAAGCAGGGCAGCTGGTATAAATGTGCTGGCAGGGGGAGGAGGGATAATTGTGTGTAATGGCTTGCTCCACATCATCCTGATTAGGCCGTGGATGTGACTTGGTGATTTGCGTTGCTTAATTCTCATAGATAGTGTCCCGTCTGTCACTGCTGCAAAGAAATACAAGTAAGTAATGAGTGAAAGTTTTTCTAACAAGCTGAAACCGTGAACTGTCTTTGCAGGATTAAGGTGCACAGGAGTGTGGTTTCTCTACTTTCTGCTGTCAAGGCAACTCTCAGAGCAGAGGGTAGTCCTCAGGCACGTTCCTGAACTTCACTGACTGAGGGATAAGCTAGATTCAGGCAGGTAGATATTGGCAGCCCGATCTCAGGAATCAGCTCTGTTAGTGTCCTGTCAGCCTTCTTTGTCCTGATTAATAAGCAGTTTCAGTCGTGGGAAGAACCAGAGACAGCGACTATTTCTTATGAATCATATAATAATAAAAATAATAAAATCCAAACATTTTTGATATGTTAACAGAAAAACTGTCGCGATTAATGACGTCCCATTATTTTTTCCTCTGCAAACTTTTTAAAGTTAGCTTTTAATGAAGTTACACAAGAAAGGATGCAATGAACTTAGCACTTCTGTGGGAAATTAAATACCCAACTGTTTCTAACAAAGCATTAAAAAAATAAACGTGTTCCCATAGAGCGCACAAGGCAAAATTACCCTGGCGAGGCAACATGAAATATTCACATCATATTAAAAAACAAAAGAAAAAAAGATAAGTCAGTGCTTTTGCTAGTCTGCCGACTTGACGTATGCTTGCCCTCAAGGCCTACAGATGGCTGGCCACTTGTACAACCTCACGTCTTAATGTGTTCGCATGAACCAAAACACTGTGCCGAGTTTTCACGCAGTGTTTTAATTTCCACACACATTACTCACTGTACACTGCTGAGTGATGCGAGAGAGAAAAAGAGCCGCAGCTCTTTCCGTGCATAAAGAAATTTTCTTGTAATGACATGCATTGCTTTTTTGTGAGGAGTATGCAACAAACAATAAAACCTGATTTGGGGATTGGTGGATTATGAGTTTGTCATATCAGCAATGAAGGCAAGTATTAATGTTTTATGATGCAAGTTTATTATTATAGCAATGTTTGGCAACAGATGATTTGCTGTAAAATATAACAGAGTGTCTATACTTTAGAAGTTCTAATATTTCTATATGACAAATAGTAGGTTTGGCAGCTGACGAACGTAGATCGTCGATCAGGGGCTCTTTTTGCACTGTGTCTAACACGTCAATACATTATCCAGGATATGATAGAAAAGACAAGCAACGTAAGAGTATTTAACCTAGGTCTTCTATTTATGTGGGGTTTTTTTTTAGTTTATAATAGAGAGTCAATATTTACATGAACTCACCAGCCACTTTATTAAGAACCCCAGTAGTCTTGCTCATTAATGCAATTATTAAATTAGGGAAAATGTGATCTCAGTCACTCTGACCTTGGCATAGTTGTTGGTGCCAAACCAGCTGTTCTGAATATTTCAAAAACTGATCTCATGAGATTTTCACATTTTACACAGAACTGTATTTAAAAAAAATGACCCAGTTAGCAGCAGAAATGCCAGACATGTTTGATAACAACTCTTTTCAACCATGGCGAGCAGAAAAGCATCTCAGAATGCACAACCTTGAAGCGGATGGGCTAAAGCAGCAGAAGACCACATCAGGTTCAGATCCTTTCAGTGAAGAATAGGAATGTGAAGCTACAGTCGGCACAGGCTCGCCGAAAGTGGACAATATGAAGACTGGAAAATTGTCACCTGGTCGTAATTTCTGCTGCAACATGCAGGTAGTAGGGTGTCAAACAACATGGAGCCAGACTGTCTTGTGTCAACACTTCAGGCTGGTGGAGGTGGTGGAATGGTGTGGGGAATATTGTTGTGGCATACAATAATAACGACAGAGCACAGTTTGAATTCCACAGACTTGAAGATTCATAGCAATTTTGTGAAGCAAACATATCAGCATGGAATCTCAAATGAATTTTACATCACTTTCTGGAATCCATGCCATACAGAACTGGGACTGAGAGCAAACAGAGATCCTACCCGGTATTAGCATGATGATTCTAATAAAGTGGCTGGTGAGTGTAGTTTCACTCAGTGGTTCAGTGCTTCAGGTTGCATGCTTAACTCAACACCAGTGATCACTTTTGCCGACCACATGTGTGCATAGTTTTGTGCATAAATCATGCATACGCACATTTGATTTATCACATTTGATTGATTTATATGGGTATATTGTGAACTACTCTTGACCATGCATATGCAGAAACTCCTAGTGGTAGAAAAGTGTAATCATGGGTGATCAGAACATCTCGTATATATCATATGTTTTGTATTGTTTGGCTGCGTCTGTCCTCTCGTTCACTAGGGGGTGCAATCACCATGCTGAGTGCTGGGTGTGGGGCTTCCTGGGAGTGGATTGTAAAAAAGAAGGGGAAAGGAAGATGATGGACTCTGTTTTCAGTGTCATGCTTTGTCTTTGTGTCTCTTGTGGTTGTGACAACTTATAACTGGTGTAGTGGTTTGTGTGAATAGTGTGCATTAGAGAGTCTGTGTATGAATGTGTCCTTACTTAGGGCAGATTAGTTAAATGTCTAATGATTCTTTGTTGATGATTGTTTGTATACAGTACCTCTTGTCACCATTATGGGAAGTGGGGTAAGTGCCATTTCCTTTATCACTTTTCTTCTGGTTTTGGGTTAGGAAGCAAGCTAGGGAACAATTTTGTAGTTTCTTTCTTTTTGTTTATGTCCAGGGAAGGTAGTTCTGTCAGGGGAGATAGTGTTAGATTTAAACTAAAGTCCTTGTTAACCTCTGGATTAAAGGATTCTTGTTGGTTGGGCGTATTTATTTTCCCATGTGTTTATGAAAAAATGCGTCCAACCAGTGCCGCTTTGCTGAGAATAATAAGTTGGCATCTATTTTAGTTGATCTGTCAACATATAACCCTGCTTTGGGAGAAGGCAACAAAACCCGGCCTCCCTGTGCACACTCAACCCCTTTTATTATACTGTAAGGTTTTAAGCCACATGCACATTTCAATGAGAAATTTGAGACAAAGCTGAGAATTCCCAACCAATTATGAGCAGAATAATGTTTCACTATTAATGATAATGATCCATTATCACTCATCCCACAAAATATTACATTTCCAAATACAGCAGTGGCAGATTTCTAACTGTAATTGAAGCAGACCCCACCACAAAACCACCACATTTTGAGAAATTTGCATATCTAAACAGAAAAAGCTATGAATCAGCTAATGTACAGATTCAGCCTCTTCCATGGTTACTGGAGTTGCACTCTCGTTCTCTCCATCAGGGATAAATCCTTTCAGGGAACTCTCCGAGCCACAATTTTTTCCTTTAGTGATGACACTGAAGTGGAACATGACCCTCTCCCGTAGTACTTATGCACCTTTTGTGGGCTTGAGATCTTTTTTTAGGCATCACTTTCGAAAACATTTTTTTTTCTTCATCTCTGCCACAGTTCTAACACAGCAGGTGACGCAGCATTGACAGCATTTGTCAACTGCTCCCATGCTGCTGTGAAATAAACCGTTTTTGTTCTACTCTACTTCATGCAACAGTATCTGTACCTCATTGTCGAAGCTCATCTTAGCCTTTCGACATGCTCCATGTAGTTGATGACAAGCAGTATGACAGGCAAGGCGAGCTACTGGGCTTTTCTAATAAGACCCGACAAACATTAACCCCTAAATCACTATACATGATAAACAACTTCCCTTTAAAAGGTTGATTTTATAGTTATCTTTTGCCCCAGTTCTATTTGGAATTGAACTTGTATTGCTGGTGTCTTTGGAAATGTAATGTATTACAGTGTGAATGATATGAATGCATGTTTGATTGGACATTATTGGACTCAGCTGGTTGGAAAATGCCAGTCCTGTGGCTAAAAGCCCTAAAAATGCAGTACAGATTCATAATTCAGCACTTACTCTATCAACTATGCTGACATGATTGAAAATAAGTGGGATGGGTGCTCCTCTCTTCATAATAGTTTTCTCATGATTACTCTTTTCTACCACTAGTGGTTTCTGCATAAGCATGAATAGGAGGATGTCTAAATATACTTGCACCATCATGCACAAAACTAAATTTCTATGCATATGTACAGGTGATAAATGACACCCAAATCTCAAGAGGGTAGGACATGTATGGCTGGTATGAGGGTGATTTCACAAATGACTTCAAGGTTGTGGTGTTTTTAGAGTCTGTTTCCAGGAACACTGTTTTTTGGGAGGAAACTGGAATACCCAGATGAAACCCATGAGAAATTCCTATCAGAGCCTTGGAGCTGAAAGTCGGCCCTATGTGCTGTATATCCCAATGTAAAAGTTGTCAGTGACCATCGTGAAATGCAATCATCATACATTCTGATGTATTTCATCAGATTTTCATCAATCATTCTGAGGTACTTTAGCTGTTTACCATGCATTTCCCTGCAGTCCAAATACTCCCTCATACCTTACTGCCACTCTACACTGCCTCATTAGCACAATCATTTATCATCACAGACAAGTCTTGTGAGTGGTGCTATGAGTTGTGTCATTGTTACAGTCAGTCAGGTTAGGAGGGAAAGACTTCATCAGCATAAGGATGCAGAATTGGGATGGCATCAGTCCCAGAGCTCTGTAAGCTTTTACTGTCCATTTGGTGCCTTAGAATAAAGCTGCATCTGGCACAAGTCCCTATGCTTTGGACAACAATGTCCCTGATTCCAGTACCAAGAAGGCACAAACCTCAATTGCTGTCAACTTGTAGCACTCCCACAATAGTTGGCCTTGACCCACCCCAGACACTTGTTTAATCAGGTTCATCCATCATTAGCCTACTGTAGTTTGGATTTCAATTGGCAAATAATTCCAGGCTATTTTTGGCCAATCAGGAATAATTTCTAATACAAGTCCAGAAACAATTAACCACTCTAAGCAGTGTATGCGGAACAATCTGTGCCACTTTCTTCATGCATCCACTTTGTCTTAATTAATACGCTTCAGTTTTATTTGGAAAGCACTTTTAACTCTAGAAATTGGCACAAAGCAGCTTTGCTAGATCCCCGGATCCCTAAATAACAAGCCGATGGCAAGTGTGGCCAAGGAATAAATTCCTGAGTTGTCATGAGGAAGAAACCTTGAGAGGAACCAGACTTAAACGGTACCCCATCCTTTTTTGGAGGACACGAATAATGAGATTATAAGTCACAGTAAACAGGTGTAGAAGAGAAAATCACTGCATTGTTATGTTGGAACAGGTTTGGGTTCCTTAGTTCCAGTGAAGGGAAACTGTAATGCTATAGCATACAAAGACTTTCTAGACAATTGGGTGTTTCAAACTTTGTGGCAACAGCTTGGGGAAGAGCCACATATGGCTGTGATTGTCAGGTGTCCTCAAGCTTAAGCCATATAGTGTACAAAAGTCTTCACTGGCATTAGCATGTGTGACTGATAGCCTGACTATGTTATGTTTGCTAGTTATTAGCTGGACATGATGTAAATGAGCCAATATTATTTTGGAAGGGATGTAACACAAATCCATCACAAATTAATTAAATTTGGTACTACATCTGGAGGGCAGACCTAGCCTTGTTTACCAGCCTTTATTTCTTTTTTTATAAAACAATCAAAAAAAAAAGAAGATATTTCTCAAACACGGTGTTTGCTCTGCTGCTCCCAAAACACTGGGCTTAAAGTGAGTAGTCAAGGCAAGGGCCAAGGAAGAAAAACTGTATAAAGCGCAGGATTAGCAATCCACAGCAGAGCCTGGTTTCCTAATTGGATGCTGTGTGGTGGAGGAACCGGGGGATTCACACTGTTCTATCAGTTTGAGGTGCCGCGTTGGGGTGAAGGCCAGGAAGGGAATTCATGGTTGGCTGCAGAAGGCAATCCATCCTCTGTCATCCATGTCTCCTTCACTGGGATTGACAGGCACACTGTAGAATGTTGTGAAAGAAAGAAAAAAGAGGAGACATGCACTCAACCACTTTATTAGCGATATTTGTACAACTGCATGTTCATGTACAGTAATTATCCAATCAGCCAATCATGTAGCAGATAAACAGATAAACACAATGCAAATACAGGTCAAGAAACAGACTGGTTTAGGTCGTTTAGAAACTGCTGATCATCTGGGATTTTCACACACAACATTCTATAGTGTGCGCATAGAATGGTGCAGGGGGAAAAATCCAGTGAGTGGCAGGTCTGAGGGAGGAAGTTGTTGAGTCCCATGTCCGATGAGAATGGCCAGACTGGTTTGAGCTGACTGGAAGGTTACAACAACTCAAATCTCCACTATTTACATAAACGGAGAGCAGAAACGCATCTCAAAATGTACAAACCTGAATCTTTAGGTGCGTGGGCTACAACAGAAGAAGGCAATATCAGGTTCCACTCCTGTCAGCCATGAACAGGGATTTGATGTTACAATGGGCACAGACTCATTGAAATTAGAAGACGAATACTGCAAAAACATTGCCCCTTTTTCCACCCAAATCTTATTCAAAGGAAATATATATAAACCCAGTAATACGTTACACAACTGAAGCACTTTATATAAAAAAAAAAGAAAAGAAAGTATAAACCCAGCTGCCTAACTGCCTTTCAGTGTATAATAGTTTGCCCTACATCATTCTTATTACATAATCAATCAAGCTTGTTATATAATGCATTGCATAGCCCTAATATTTTCATGGTTGAGCTATTGATAGATATTAGATTTTAGCTATCCTGTCTAATATTATGACTATCCATCACTGTATGTGTGAATCAGCTTATTATTTTTTGCGCATATGTTCTTTAAAGCACCTTGTCTATCCAGATGATCTGTGAGGACCCAGGTGCTTACTTACACAACAGCCTCAAGTCAAACACACATCAGCCAAGAGCTAGATGAACAATGAATCCTAGGGGGAATAGACAGAGCTGGATGACTTGCTGGAGTTCTATCATAGTTGACAGGTTTCATATGAGTATTTTTCTTTTGGACTTATTTTTTTTCCTCACTCGATTCGTTCCACACCTCTTTTGTCTTTATCATGGCCTCCGAGGCTTCCTCTTGCGATCAATGCACATGGCTTATGGTGCTAAGCTGACATAAAAATGATAAAGAGATTGAAAACAAAGCCGAATGACTGCCTTAAAGCTGCCATTATTTACTGGCTATCCATAATTTCCCCACTGTGGTGAAATGGCTCATAGACTTGTTTCCTTTCCATTTACTTTTCTTGAGCAAAATGTTGGGGAAGAATGAACACATATTCACAGCTTCATCTGTTAGCAAAGCTACAGTACTAATTATATGGTGAAAAGAAAACATACCGAGATGTGTAAGTTAATGGCTGCGGTTGATGTTTGAGTGCTGTGTAAGTTGTGAAGAATGTGGAAATGTACAGATTGAGGAAAAAAAAAAAAAGAGTTGGTCTGAGGGAAGGGATCATGCTGAGTGTGGAGCAGGGTTTAAAATATATACCAGTGTGGATCTGCAGTAGAATGCAGAATGCATGGTGGCATTCAATAACCTCACATCCATTTACTGTTCAGAAAACACGGTCATTGCACCAATCACTCTACACCTGTTTATTACTGCAATAATCCACTCAGCCAGTCATGTGGCTAGCAGGCAGATACGTGATTGACTTAGACCATAGCCAGATGGGCTGGTTTGAGTATTTCAAAAGTGCACAACACAACAAGCTCTAGAGTTTACACAGACTGAAACAGCCAGGTAAAGGTAGTTCTGCAGAAACACCTTATTGACGAGAGGTTGAGGGAGAATGCCCAGACTGGTTTGAACTGACAAGAAGGCTATGGTAACTCAAATAACCACTCAATTGTAGGGAGAACCACAACACGTTAACCCTTGAGGACCATCTTGGGTTCCTCTCCTGTAAGACAAGAACAGGAATCTGAGGCTACAGTAGGCTCAGGATCACCAAAACTGGACTGGAAATGAACAGGTGTACAGGTTTTCCTAATAAAAGTGGTTTGTGAGTGTATGTGTAGTTTATTTCATTCTCCATTAATAGTGCAATGAGAGAAAATACAGACAGAAATCTATATTCCTGGGCAAAAAAAATGAGGCAAATCTAATATTGCAAAACATTAAGCTTTTAATGGTCTCAGCAAAAATCACTGGGCGGAAAATTAACAAGAACTTAAAAAAAAAAAAAAAAAAAAAGCCCTCCCGAGACCTCGGCCTTCTTTTGCTCGTTGCTGAAACTGTTGGGGGGAAAAGCTGGAAACAGGGAAGTTTACATAGTCTTGAAATCATGAAAAGATTTAAATGTTCAAATGATATAAAATTGAAATTAACTTGTCTGGGCGTTCCAAAATCTCATCTCTTTAAAGACTTTAACATCGAGTTGAACAACATGGACTCTTCTTTCTGTAAAAAGCCGTCTGCAGGTTTACCCACAAGACTTCAACATTTAAAGCGAATCAAGGGAAAAGCTGCACCACACCAATTTACTTTATCTATTTGTTTCATTCTTGCTCATTTTCCTGACGAATGATTTGCTGTTGAGAGCATTAAAAGCTTCATGTTTTTAAATATTGGGTTTACCTCATTTATTAGCCCAGGAGTGTACATACTTTTAATCAAAGAACTGTTGAATTCCCCAAACTGATTAGACATCAGAAGTTGATGAATTTTCTATAACTGCAGCTCTGACAATAGTGCCGGCTGTTATCCTAATCATAGATTTATATTAGAGTGCTCTTTCAAATAGATAATCATTTCTGTAGGAATTTGCAGGGACTTGTATAGTAGATGATCCACATAATCTAATACTGAACAGATTTAAAAACAAATTAATTGACATAATCACTGTAAATATGGTGAAACTTTTGGTATGGAGATGTAACACTATTAGCACTTATTAGAGCACACACTTGTTCAGGTATATACAGCTCATGCCACCCTATTAATAAATGAATACATTAAAACATTCCATGCACAAGTATGTATGCGCCGGTTTAATGAAGTGCTTACAGGGAGTCATTTGAAGCAACTCTTCTTAGAGATTTAGACTTTTAGCACAGGAAATGAGATCATTTGAAGGTAATTTGGAGCAAACCGTCAGGTGGAAAACTCACTCTCTTAATTAATGATATTTATACAGTATGTTTTATTAATAACAGCTGCAGATTGATCTTGCTCTCAGACATAGAAGGAAATAGTTTGTTAGAAGTTGAAAAGATTTCGCTTGTCTTTTTTTCCCCATCATGGTAAGGCGAGAAATATGTAAACAAGATGGGAATTGGACAATGATTGAGAGTTTAGGATAAGTTAAACTTTGCTAGGTTCCCCTTTAAAAAGCCACTATTAAAACAATTATATAAGAATCATTCTTCCTTGTGTTATTTTCAATAATAATTGATCCTGAGGTTGTTTCTACGATCTGAAGTTCTTTGGTTTCCTCCCACCTCGCAAAAACATGCAATTAAGTGGACTTACTACTCCCTGTTGCCTGTAAGTGTAAATAAGTGTGTGAATGAGAGTGTTTCTGGTGTTACAGCCAGGTTGTGCTCGTGGATTGCGCCCAGTCTTCCCGGGATTTGCTCTGGATTCGCTGTGATGAATGAATATAGAAACGGCTAGAGAGAATCTGGGTTGAAGGCTAGCAGACGATGAGAGGTGTGGTTCCTTAAATACAACATTGTATTTTTCTTTTTTTCTTTTTTAAAGTAAGTGATTTCATCTGCTTTAGAATTCGTGCACGCTTCAGGAGTCACCGTGGCCTTTGACATGTTTAGCGGAGCATTCATGACTACAGACACATGTCAGCTCTGAAGTCCTTTTCTCAAATATGAGAAAACGTGATCTCCAAGCATAGTCTCTGGAGCACAAAATGTGCTAAAATAAACGACCTTTAGTAATGTAATGTTCTCGCATTGTGAATGCTGTAATAATTGATGTAAAATCTGTGATGGGCACAATATTGAAAGATTAAATAATAATAATAATAATAATAATTTATAAAATAAATACAAAAACAGGATGACATCACTGGTACTGTAGCGAAAAATGGTTTACTCCTTTGTCTTTTTTTAACCAGTGCTTTTGACTTACTTCAGGAATTCAGTTAAAGTATAAACAGAAACCATGAAATAAAGGAAGCTCATCTGCTTTGGAAACCTGTCTGACAGCGCTATGGTCTGATTCCTGACATCCTGATGTTACTGATTATGCAATGTGCTCCTCTTTTCATGCATAGTAACAATACAATTCAATAGTTACTCGATAATTACACTGAGTTATTTTACACTCTTAGAAAATGTTGTTGTCCTTGCTGCTGAAGGAATGCTTAAAGGCTCCATGTAGAACAGAGTGTTTCTCATTTAGGAAGGGCTCCAAGTCCTTTATTCAGAGACTAAGAATTGCTTTGTCTTGCTGAAAATTATAATCCACCCGTCTAATCTGTAAAAATAATGGAAAAATCTCTTGCAGTTCTGTCTCTCGACTCTGTTATAGTCATGAAACTCAAGTAAAGAGACATGTCATACTATCGGTCAAGCAATAAATGTGTCATACGTATGCAGCAGGGTCATGGGTTTGATCATGTTTTCGGGTTGCTGTCTGTGCAGAGTTGTGCATTTTCTCCTCGTGGGTTTCCTCCAGGTTCTCTGGTTTCCTCCCACTGCTTAAAGACATGCAGCTAGGCCACTTGGCTATGCTAAATTGCCCCTAGTTGTGGTTGTTTGAAGCGATGAATGATTTCATTTACCATTACGACACAATGGGTATCGTTTGTCAATCTTTAAGAAGGTTAAACTGAACTAAAAGTTTCCACTGGATTTGCAAGCATTTAACAGTGTAACTTATGTGACGTGTAAAAGAAAATGGTGTGGCATGAAAATGGAGGGGGAGAAAAAAAAAATCCATGCTGTACCCAAGTGATCATGCACACCATGTTGTACACAGGGAAACTGCTTTTGTTTCATTGTTGTAAGAGTCTTGGCCAATGTGCTAGAAGTCATTAAAAGCATTAAAAGAAAAAGGCATGGCAAATGCCCCTGATTCATCGTTAAACTAGTCTTTAAGCATCCTTTCCCTCATAAAAGTTGCATGCACTAAGTCCAGGCTTACATTATTTAGTCTTCTTATAAATTTACACATACTTAGGAGCACAGGAGCACGAGTAGGATCCGAAAGTTTTTTTCATGAATACCAGATTTCTTGTGTAAACACTCGTACATCTGTTCGTATCAGGTTCGTACGAGGCACAATGAATTTACAATATATAACTGTTCTATGCCAATACAATATATTACAGTTACCAACCAAAAGAGCCTACTTCTGTAGCATTGTGAGGTTTCTGACGCATTTTATATGTTTATCCCTAATTAAAGCAAGCTACTAAAATTTGAAGTGTAATTTCCGAAAGAGTTCTGTGACCTTCAACAAGTTCTATGAAACCAATGAATCCCTTCCTACCAGCCATCCTAACCTTTTGTACTGCTCTATTATGTCAGACTGAGGGAGTGGATTTGGGAGGTTAAGGGCCTGTATTGCGTCTGGATATTACATTGTGGTGGCTGAACAACATGCATGAGCCCAGAAGCAGTCCATTTTATCAGCCAAAAAACCCAACTAATTATATTGTTACCTGCCTGCACAGTGCTGTGTGGTCATCCTCGCTGTCGTTAATCACAGAGCGGCATCGTCAATCCCCTCCAGCTCTCTATTAGTGTCATCTGAGGACGAACTGTGGACAGCTCACTATGGCCTAATGAGGACTGAAGTAGAATGATCTTCACGGCACGGCAGTAGCCTTTCACTCTCTCTCTCTCTCTCTCTCTCTCCATCCCTGAGGACTTCACTTTAGACTTACAGGATTGTTTCCTTAGTTTCTCAACTTGACCTTCAACTTACTTGCAAACTGAGATTTTTAATACTACATTTCACCCGATAAGGAATACTCCAGTGTATGCTTTTACATTTAAACCTAATCTACTGCAGCTATGCAGCAACTATACTGTACAGCGTACTGTATGTGCACTTACGGCTTCTAATAATTTCAAAATGTTTCCTATTTCTTAGAAAGAAACAGAAAACCTGTTTACTCAACACAGAAGCCTAAGGGCAGGTACTGGGGCAATCAGTAAGTAAGGAATAAAACACTTGGGTTGTGCTGTTACAAGAAAATAATCCCCAATGGGGTGGCACACAGCGAAGCGGAGTTCTGAATTTGATTATTTTCCAGTAAAATTATGTCATGAAGTGTTTTATTCCTCTTATATCACAGCAACACTGTTTGGCAAATACAACTATTTTATTGATTAGTGAATGACACATCCTAGGTTTTCAACCATTATAGTTGTAGAGGTTTAATGTTCTTTAACAAGGCAAGTTAGTTCCTGTTCACTTAAATATAGTAGCTATAAGCAGTCATTCCATCATCAGCCTCTCTTTTCTTCTCTCTCTAGAAGTTCTTGTTATAAAAAAACGAAAACAGAAATTACAACCTCCTCCGTCCTGAAGATCCTCCCATGACGGAAAACTTGGATGCTTTACATAAAAGGGTTTCAAAAAGTGAACGTTTTTAGAAGGGGATGTTGATTTAACATTATGGAAGGGGTCTCCATTTTCTGAGAGTTTTCAGGACAGATGGCTTTCTGGTTCCTCAGTAACATGACAAGCTGCATTTCTGTCTCATTATCAGCAAGAGAGTAAAAGCACCGGCTGGTGAGGGGACCACTGTTTATTTACAGCTGCTATAACTCCCATGGACCTTCCACAACATTAAGTGGAACTATAAATGAATACAAATGATTTTCTTCATTAATAGGTTTTTAAAAAATTGCAGTTATTGCAATCTCTCATTTGAGATGTGTTGTTATTGAAAACGAATCAACTTCAGTGTGATCATACTACATCATTGATTATTCTTTCTATAATGTGTTTTATTCCGAACCCATTTTAAACATTTAATAACAGAATTCAGTAACTGACATTAGAACTGACATTGTAGTTGTGTTTTTTGAATTCAGTACATTGTGCCATTAAGCACAGCATAGCTGGTTGCTGGGTCTGTTCATTGCACTGTTTAGGAAATACCACAGGATTTTTTGTTACTCTTTTCACGGCTGCAGTTGTGTGAAAGCTGGGAAGGTCCTGTTCAGAAACATTAACCCACAAACAGCATGTTCCTACATCCTAAAGGTGTGGTGAAATCAGTTGTTTCTGGAAAGCTACAACTAAGTAAGCTGTTCTTTTTAATTGCATTTAACGCAGTTAAATTGCTCTTGATTGTATGGACAAATCGTATGGACATGACTTTCCATTGGATGAGAACCATGAGATCCAATCATTTTCATGTATAATTAATGTATATGATTTGATTTTTGGCAGCAAAAGCAACCACTTCCCTTATTACTGAAGGGTAGCAGTCGAAGCACAGATGATGTTGGGTATGCGTGTGTGCGCGCATACGTCTGCACGCACTTGTGTAGGAGGCCTATATAGTGCTGTAGGGCTGACCTGTACTGACACTAATTGGTGAATATGAACTGCAGGAGCTTGAATGCCTTACAGATAAACATAGCCTTGCTCAAAATAATACATTTCAGGTATATGCATGCACACACACACAGCTGAACAATAAACTGAAACTCTGTTTATCCTTTAACACATGATTTCAAATAAATGCAGAGAACGCAAGTATATCTTTTCATCCAGTATATGAAATACATACAATATTTAAAATGTACCCCCATTACATGTTTTCAAAAAAGATGGGGCAGTATTTAAGATGCACCTAAAAACAGAATATGATTTTGCAAATCATGTAAACCCAATTGAAAATAGAACAAAGACAACATATTAAATGATGAAACAGAGACATTTTATTTATTTTTTAATTTATGCACATTTTGAATGTGATGCCAGCAACACGTTTCAAAAAAGTTGGGACAAGGGCAGGTTTACCACTGTGTGGCATCACTTCTACTTTTAACAAGACTGTAAACATTTGGGAACTGAGGAAACCAGGTGCTAGAGATTTAACTGATATGTTGTCCCATTCTTGCCTAATATAGGACTTTGTCGTAATTTTCCGTTCAAGATGCACCAAATATTTTCAATAGTTGACCGGTCTGGATTGCAGGCAGGCCAGTTTAGCACCCAGACTACAGAGTCATGCTGCTGTAATGCACACAAAATGTGCTGAATGATGCCTTCCCAGATGTGCAAGCTAACCATGCCACGTGCACTAATGCACCCTTATAATCATCATGGATGCTGACCTTTGAACTGCATGCTGATAAGCCGGATGGTCTCTCTCTTCTTTGGACGGCGTCCATGATTTCCAAAAACCATTTCAAATTTTGATTCATCAGACCACAGGGCAGTTTCCACTTTGCCTCAGTCCATCTTAAATGAGCTCAGGCCCATAGAAGGCAGCAGTGCTTCTGGATCATGTCTATATAGGGATTCTACTTTGCATGGTAGAGTGGATGCAGTGATGAACTGTGTTCACAGACAATGGTTTGGGAAGTGTTCCTAAGCCCATGCAGTAATTTCCACTACAGAATTGTGTCTGTTTTCAATGCAGTGCCGTCTGAGGGCCCGAAGATCACAGCCAGCTAATACTGGCTATACAACATCAGGGGTCTTATGGAAAGTACTGACATATTAAGAGCATCCTTATGAAAAGAGGACTGCATGGTAGATGTATAGATGCCTAATAGTAACCAGAGTTGCTAGAACATTAGTATAGCAGGAAGTATAAGACGAGCTAACTTATCTCCTCGACATTCCACTACTTAGTATAGTTAAACATACCTATAAACTGTTAAAAGTATGATATTTTCATTATTACATTCTAACCATAATTAACAAATTGTTTATTATTATTGTTGTAATTATTGACAAATTGCTGTAATGTAATCAAAATATTGATCATTTTCCTGTAACAGCATGCCCTGTTATGTTTTATCCCTTACATAATACTTACTAAATTTGCTATTGTCTTTCTATTTGTAAATTAGACCTTATTCTGGTTTTCCCCAATGATGTTCTGCAGTTTTCCTCTGTTCGCCTTTTAAATGCATCTGATTTACTATGTTTTTCTGCTCACCTTCTCTTCACTTATTGGTCTCATTGGGATCCCTGAGGTTAGCTGCAGCTTTTACCCAAATGCTCATGCTGTTTTATTCTATGTACAAAACTCTCCACGGCTCTCCAGAGGCTCTTTGCCTTTGTGCCGCTGCAGTCTGGTGCCAAAAGGTGATATTAATATGGTGATAGTGGACTACAATGAGCTGGACAAACCTTGTTCCGAGTTCCCCTGGTAACTGATAGATGTTAAATATTCAAGGGGAAGTCTGAAGTCTTTGTAGTGGTGTAAGAAAAGAAACACTGCGGTCGTTTTACTGAGGCAGTGAGAACTCAGCAGTTAAAATGTCTGTATATTTTTAGTATGGTCTGTCTGAGAGGTAGAGATTGCACTGGGTGTGTACAGACAGGGTTTTTCGGAAACTACCAGGTGCTGGGGTAAAGTTGCTGTTTGTCTGTGTTAGTTAAGATGCAGACAATAGAAAATGTTCTTTCTTCCTAATCTAGGAAAAAGATGTTACACAGAATAGTTAATCAGAAAGGATGCACGTATAAGCTTAACTGAAATATATGAGCAGCAGCAACATCTTTTCCCCCAAAGTGATTGGAGATTACACCACGTAAAACCACGTATAATAAAAAACCTTTTCTGTTATTCTTGTGTGATTGCGTAAATTACCCCTGTTGTCTGAGTTTGATCCTCACATGAGGCAACGACGCTTTACAAGTAAATTCTGTTTACATAAATTCTATTTTTATCTCACGGACAATCGTAAAAAGCATTTCGCTGCACTTCGTACTGGTTATGGTTGTGTGCGCGAGACCAGTAAATCTGAATTAACATTCAGCTGAAAGTTTAATGAGGAGGTCGCTCGCAGTCCCATCCGAGGGCTTCCAGAGAATTTTAAATGATTCAAGTTTCCATTAATCTTAATCGAGTGTCTCTCAGGTACAAGCACAGGATCATAAGTCTCAGTAATGCAATGCACAGTGAGGTTTTTAAAAAAAAATTTTCTGTTTGACTGACAAATTGTGCCACTTCAACATCTCAGTCAAGTAGAGAAGAATCTGGACTAGAACTGTTTTATTGAATTATTTTGGTCACCAAACATATTAGAAATGTAGAATCTAGACAACCTCAGAATGTAGAAAAAAATATATACACTACCAGTCAAACCTTTGGACACACCTACTCTTTTTCATAGGTTTTTCTTGTTTTGTTTTTTTTCTACATTGTAAAACATTACTGAATACATCAAAACTATGAAGCAGCACGTATGGCATATACTGAATTATGTGGTAAACAAAAAAGTGTAAAAAAAAAAACAAAATATGTTTCATATTTCAGATTCTTCAAAGTAGCCACCATTTACCGTGATGGTACAATCGGCATTATC
>JAQMYM010036608.1:0-18609 GCA_030014255.1 Parauchenoglanis ngamensis | reverse complement strand
CATGTCACCTGATATGACCGGCCTTCTAAGTAGGAAGCAAGCCATTGCCATGCTGAGCCACAAATACCAAGACTCCTGAGAATGGACAGGAGAGTCTTGTGGTTGACCATGTCAAATGCTGCTGAAAGGTCGAGGAGGATGAGGACTAATTACAGTTTGGCTGATCTAGAAGCATGTAACTTCTCAGTGACAGCCAAAAGGGCAGTCTCTGTGGAATGTTCCGCTTTGAAATAAAGTTGATATAAACTTGCGTAAAAATTTGCTGCATAATCCCTTGTTGCTCTGGCTTCTGTTATGACTGTAGCATCATTCATGCACAGATTGAATCATTCTATTTTGCCAATTTCTTTTCAAAGTAAAAAAAAAAAACTTGGAGGGGGCATCCATTTGTGTTACACTCTGGAACTTGGAGCGTATGAGAGTCCCCTGGACCTGTATGCTCAATAAATCTTTCAAAAAATCTTTTTTCGCATTCAATGCTATGACCTGCTCCTGTCCACCCATTGCTGCTGCCTGGTCTTGCTGTACAGGGATCTCTTTTTCTAATGTTCTTATTGTACACTTCAGTTCTTGAGTGTTGCTCTAGGTATGTTGATGACACAGTTACCTGATTTTTGTCTTGCCCAAGTCCCACCACTGCTGTATTGAAGAATATTCAATTATTTTATATATATAGGTTTTTGTGTGATGCCTAGATTATCTTTATAAACAACTACAATGACTCCCCTGCCAATTGGAGGAGGCTGGTGTATATAACTGTACCTGGGAGGACCAGCATCATTTAATGCCACATACTCCTTTGGTTTGATCCATGTTTCTGTTAAACACAGTACATTAAAATCTGATCAGTAATAATTTCATTAATAATAAGCCTTTAGATGTAAGAGATCTATCATTTAACAGTCCTACTTTTAGATCAAAGGTGCTGGCTGTACATTCAGTATGATCCAAATTGATTTTAATTATGTTATTAGAACAAACTCTCTGAGTATTTCTACATTTTTGTTTAACTCGGAGAACAGACCCAGTCTCAATATGGTGGAACCTGAATGACGACTCTGTGCAGCTTGCAGACGGTAATTTTTTATCTGCTCCCTGGCCTTGGCTCTGGATTGTCACAGATGAACTAGTCCTGATCTGAGACTATGAGCTATGCAGCAAGAAATGAGAGCAGCACGTTCCTGAGTGGGATTCATACCGTCCCACCCAAACAGCCTTGCCTTAAAAACTACTTCAATTATCTATAAAGCCCACACTCTTTTTGGCACACTACCTGGACAACCAGCAGTGCAGCGACATAGCGTGCTGTAAGCTACATCGCCATGCCTCACTGGGATGTGGCCAGAGCATATTACTGCATCGGAAATTGCCTTCGCTAATTTAAACACCTCTACAAAGTTTCACTTAGTTACCTCTGACTGACGAAGGCATGTATCGTTAGCTGCTACATGAATAATCTTAGAAAACCTGTGCTTGCCTAGGACCCTAAGATTACCTACTATGTCTGGCACCCTGGCTCTAAAGCTCCTGGTGCCCCAAAGGACTAGCTGATTTCACGTGCTTTAAGATAGAATCTCCTATAACCAGAGCTCTTTCAGGTTTCTCAATGGGTGCTTCACTGAGAGCAAACCTGTTATACAGGTGAAGTAGTGCTCCCATGGGTGAGCTTTAGAGTTTTTACTTTGGCTCTGCAATTATTCCAGCAAGTCATCACCAATTTGACCCACTGTGAGCGCTCGAATGCTGGTGCTGGGGGATTCCACCTAAGGCATTCAGACTTTCCCCTACAGACATGCGCACCTCTAATGCTGCAATCTTCCCCGTTAGAGAAATAACTAATATGCAATTATCACAAGTAAAGCTATTACTAATGACCGAGGAAGAATGACTAAACACCCTGTACTCCACACACTGAACAAGCTGAATGTTTGCCATGATAAATGTTTAACATACCTCAGTCAAAGATTTGTTGATAATATTTTTGGCAGATCCGACGTGGATGGCCTCCGCTTTCTGCATTTAGACAGGGAGGTAAAAAGAAAAAGTGCATTCTCTGAAAAGAAAGAAGAAAACGCAACAGAAGGAAAAAAGTGAAAAACACTGCAAATAAAATAAAAGCACAAAATTACTAATGAAAAGCAGAAAAAATGAAATAAACTCCTAGCAAACAATTTGAAAACAGGAACTATCAAGCAATTTAAGCAACATCACACAAGAGCGACTGCTGTTGTACTTGAATATTCAGTATCAGGCACGAGGCCACGGACTGAGTGCTGGAGATAATCATGGTTTGCTGATATTCAGTACAACAGTATGACCTCAAGTGTGATATTGCCTTTATATAACAGTTCTATAAACAAGAAATTATTATTGAGTAAGTGACATTTCAGACACAACATGACCAAATGTTCTGTTTATTTTTGCTCTGCTTGCAGAAACAGATCATGAAGAAGCTACAATCACTTTATAGCACATAAGCTAGCTGGCTAGACAGCTCACATTGATTTGCACATTACGGTTAAAGGCGCTTACTGTAAAATTTAAGTCCCTGTATATTAATAGTATTATATATATATTATATAATACCCTGTATTGTACTCTGTACTAATATTGGAATACTGCTCGACCAATGAAATCAGTGGGCTGGAACTAACTATTATATATTTATACTTTTTTCACAGTTCACAAGTGGACAGAGCACAACCTGGCTTTTTCACATAAGAAAGTGGTAGTAGACAGGAAAAAGAGGAAGAAACTGGTGTTGATTTATGTGCATGTGCAGCCACACAGGTCTAGATGATGACAGAATTCACAAAAGAGGGAAAGTCGCTTTTCCACCTTGCTAGTAGCTGTGCAGCGATTCTCTGATGGGTCAGTAGTGTGCCATTTAGTGTTCACACAAATACACACAGACATATACTGCTACATGCAAAAGTGTATACTGCTACATGTGCAAAAATGCACATGTCCCACTCCACATCTCCGTCTTCAGTTCCCCACTCGTCTTGACCCATCTTGGTCATTTCTCATTATTGGTAACATTGGCATTATTGCTGTTTACGCAGGTGATTTCCGTAAAGCATTCTTAAAACACTATGCTTAAGATACACCCCCAAACACATATAGTAGTATACAGTAGTATTGCCATTGTTCTGTTCAAGCTAATTAACAATCTTAAATGCAGAAGGTATAGCCAGTGTTATTGGGAGAAACCTCCAGTGAAGTTACTTGGATTTATTTACATGTAAACCTTCCAAACATGGTGGCTACAATGACCACTCAGTGGTCAGAAAACAGAAGTGTTGTTAAATATGGAAGCTTGTCTATGCACTTTCTTCACAGCTCCACACCTCTGGTTTGTATATTGTGTGCTCAAAATGACCACTTGATCTCTATCTCTGTCTCTAATAATACTGTTTAAACACCACACACTATTTTATTACAGTTTCTGTGATGATATAAATGACTTTTTGCAGTGTGACAAAAACTAGGTGTGTTATTTACTGAAGAAAGGGGGAGTCTTGGGCATAAACTGTTTTTGGGAAGTGCAATCTGTAGATTATCTATGTGGGACCATACACAAAATCAGGGTATACTTTGTGATCAGAGTCAAATGGGGACTTCGACAGGTCAAGTCTTATATATCTTTCCATTTACAGATTGTTTCCATATAAACCACTTGGCTCCGTGCAAAATATCAAAAACATTAAACATTGTTACAAAGCAGCTTTTCAGAAATCAGTATGTAGATTCAAATCCTTAATGAACAAGCCAGAGACAAATGTGGCAAGGAACAGCTCCATAAGATGTCATGATGAAGAGGCACCAGACAACAAAGGGAACCCAACCTGTTCTGCCACTGAATAGTGGGATTATAAATCATTACAGTGTTCAGCTTTAGAAGAGTAAAGTCAAACACTATTAAGTATGTTGAAAGGATGTTCAGTATGAGCATCATGGTCTTATTGATTACAGTAGCAGTTCTTTGGTATGAGTCTACAGTATCCAGTTGAGATTTTTTTCTGGAGCAGGGTTACATGCTGGCACAGTGGTTAGTGCTGCCTCCTCACAGCTCCACTGTCGAGGGTTCAGTCCTGACCTCAGGTTACTATCTGAGTGGGATTCACTTGTTCTCCATATGTCCTTGTGGGATTTTTCTGTGTTCCCTGGTTTCCTCCCACAGGCCATGAAACATGCATGTAGGCAGACTAGATATTAAGTATGCAATTATATATTGTGCAATGATAAATTGTGGTACAAATGTATGACTATATAAATTGGGGAAATAAAAATGAACTGAGATGATTATAAAGCTGCATAATCTCTTAGTTTTTTATGAACTATAATTGTGTTGTTTAGACTGCAGAGGACACAATAACATCCAATAGAAGGAATGCATGTGGCATCACTGTTGCCAGATGTAACATGAATACTGCGAAAACACACAAAAACAGATATAAAATGGGAAAGAGCATTTGTGCAATTGACTGAAAGACAGATTCAACAAGAAAGTGAAGTTTACAGACTGCCGAAGAAAAGAGAAGCAAGTTTTAAGTTATAACTACATTTATAAACATATTTGAAGGCTGTAAATTAAGTAAATGCTAATATGTTATTAACTTTTTCATTTTTATTAAAATGAATATTTTAGTTAATGGACTACTATATTTTAGTCTAACCTTTACAAATGTTTGTAAATAATTATTGTCGATTATTAAGAAAAAGATTTTTTTTAATTAACAAAAGGAATATTTAAGTTGCTAAAGAATGGGAACATAAAAGTTGCACTTTTTGGTAATAAGATTTTTTTCATCTAATTTTATTTTCAAAAATATTATGGAAAAATCAAATCTCGAACCCAATATTGTGAATCAATAGGGTGAATTGTTTGATGCGTACTTGTTATTTTGTCCCTTGGTGTGAATGTGTTTGTACACAGTGCTCTGTGATGCACCGACAGTTTGAATTCTCCCACCTTGCTCCTAGTCTTATCAGGATGTGGCTGTGGGTCCACTGCAGTACTGAACAGGATAAAGCATTTACTGAAGATGAATAAATGATTTATTTAATAAAGATAGGGTGAATCTTGAGCATAAACTATTTTTGGGAAATGCTATCTTTAGGGTATCCATGTGGGACAATACACAACAGCAGGGTATACAATGTGATCAGAGGGCTGTCAATCCCAGCTGACTTCAGGCAAGAGACAGGCTAACACAGAGACAGACAGACATTCATTCTCACATTCATGCCTATGGGCAGTTTAGAGTAGCCAGTTGACCTAATCTACATGTCTTTGGACTGTGCGAGGAAACCCATGCAGGCATGGAGAGAAAATATGAATCTCAAACAGAAAGGCTCAGGGATCAAATCCAGAACTTTCTTGCTATTAGGCAATAGTGCTAAACACTATACCAACATGCCACCTTATTATGCTTCATAAATTTGATATTTCAAAAAATTTTACCTTAAAAAAAACAGGGTCAACCTAAACATTTTATATTAAATAATCCATGCAATGTCAAATCATCATTCTTATATGCGTTTAGATTTTGATGGAATAATACAACTGTAAATCCATATAAGGAAAGTGATTTAAAGGTGTACTATGTAGGATCTACTGGCATATGAGGTTGCAGATGTGCAACCAACAAGTGCCCCTCTCTCACCCCTCCCTTTCCAGGTGCGTATTAGTGTGTACATTGGCCAACAGGTGCACACAGCATACAATCCAAGTGCTTCCAAAATGATTTCATCATCTATGACTGTATCGAGTAGCCAGTTATCTGATGAGGTTACTTTAAATAGATATTTAGAAATTGTATTTAGTTATTTAGTCTGTGAAACTTCTGTGTTAGATAGCATGGTGTGTTATACATTCTGGTAGTGTTTTATTGCTAATGTTAACAGGATACGTTTGTTTTTTTTGCCTGTTTGAAAAGTCATATTTCCCACCAAAAGCCATCCATAAGTAACTCCATTAGATAAGTAACGGAGGTTTGTATTTATAAAATTATTTTATTATATCAGACTGCGTGGTATGAACAACAACAACAACAACAACACAAAAGAAACTAATATTTACATAGCAACTCTGTACTTTGTCTGTCTGTAGTTTGGTGTGTTATTGCAGTGTAATGCGAGTCATTACTTGGAAAACATTGGCGACGGTAATGAAGGATTATATAAACATTATATAGGTAAATTATCAGGCAGCAATATTTTGACATGATTTAAACCCATATACTTGTTCAGCACAAAACAGGCAACTTTGGCATCACTCTGAAAACATTTGCCCCCATCAGTTATTTCCATCTGGGAATAGCCACATAGCCACATCCTTGTTTTCTGCCATTGTCTGTCCTGATTTTGCCAAGCTCATTTTGCTTTGTGCTTTCATTTGTTTGAAGAGGATTCATTCTCCATTACTTATTCTTGTGTTAAATAATAAGTATGATCCTCCATTTTTACGAAGTAGGGTTCACAAACTTGTTAGCCAACACCAGCATATACAGATTCCTTTTCTTTGCTCTTTGTCTTTCTTCTGTTGCTTCCTTCCAGATTTATTCTGTGCTTGTAAAAATATGAAACATGGAAGGAGCTCCCTAGAGGTTTGTCTCTCCTGGGCTAAGATAGCAACTTGGTGGCTTCCATTAGACATGGCTCCACACTCTATGTAGATATACTAAATATATGATCTGATATGATATGAGATATGATATGTAAATATATGATCTGGCAATCATCAAAAAGTGGGTGAAATTACACAGTATGGCTAACTACTTACAGGTTGACCCTCTCTTCATTGTCAAATGCTGAGCAAAACCTGCTTAATATTGTCCAAGGTTTGAGAAACTGTCTTGAGTGAAATGTGCAGTGCAAAATAACAACTTTGAATTAAATTTGTCAGGGATCCTGATCCTGTTAGATAAACATCAACCATGCTTGTTGACAGTTTGGCTCCTTGGGAAGGGTATGAAATATTCTGACATCCCGTTCACAGCATGGAACTTCACATTTGTGCACATATTATGCCATTTTGTTGCAATATTGAGAATCATGAATAGAGGCATAAATATTTTCTAGTGGAGGCAACCATATAGAATGTGGCAGTCAGTGTCTTGATATGAAGAATTGGTTCTTTTAGGTTGGTATATGTGCTTACAACTTTTTGAACTTTGGCAAAGACTCCAGCATCACTTTTTTGTTTCTGGTACAACCCCTTGTTATTCACAGAACCTGGAGTTCTGATCTCTTCAGTATACCTTGTAAAAGTTAAGGTGCATGTTTAAAGTCCCTGTCATAAAACATGTAAAAGAAATTGCTTCTTATTGGCAGCTGCACTGCCCTGTGGAGCAGCCCAGAGGTTTATTCACAGTTGGGTTGACATGGAACACCACTACTGAATATTAATCTTTTCACTTTGCTTTCATATTTTCACTTGGCTTCCTGTTTGTTACATTAACTGTCTGATTACTAGCTCTATCCAGAGATGTTCTAAAGGATTATGGAGATGGTGAGTTAGGTAAAGTGATAATGTGAGACTTTGGTGTCATTAACTGTGCTGTGAAACAAGCATGTGACATCTTGATTTGTTAGTTTGCTTCTGGCTTCTGGCTAAATTGTGGTTAACTAAAATCTTACTTTTTTATTCAGAAGAGATTTTGAGGACTTTCCTGTTGGCGCTGTGATACTTAAGAGTGTGTCTATGATCCTTGTCACTGATTGATATCACTCTCTAAGTGCTGTTCCTTTTATAAGAGGTGTACTGACAAGATCAAGCTAATGATATGTCATTTGGCTAATTGCCATAAATTTATACACTGCCACCCAAATGTAATTTACTCATGGATAACTGTTTTGTATAGGGTTATATGCCTCTAAACCTTCTTTTCTTTTCTTTTCTTTTCTTTTCTTTTCTTTTCTTTTTTCTTTTCTTTTCATTCACACTCTCCCTCCCTCCCTCTCTTGCTGGACCACAAAAATATACAGCATTCTGTAGTGAAATTGTTTGTGGAATTATATTGCTTTTTTACTCTGTTTGCTAGGAGGTGTAGAGGGAGAGAGGGATGCCCTTGCAGTAGTAGCATAGGCAAAGATTGATCAATGCAGTGCTACTGCAGTACTAGCTATTGGTCAGCTGTGCCAGAATCTACTCCACATGGCCTTAAAGTGCCACTCTTTTGGTAGAGGTGTTATAGGTAATTTAGCAAAAGCTGCCACCCCAGAAAATCCTCAGAACTGCATGTGATGTCTGGAAAAAAGCTCTCGTACTTCCAAAACGAATAGCTTTACTTTTTATATTGTCATCTTATTTTGACATTCTGTTAGCTTCACTTTTAATTCCATGGCCTGGAACAGAAATGTCCTCTCCTAAAGTGTGGTTTTGTGTATGTACAGTCCCCCCCAAAATATTGGAACAGCAAGGCAAATTCCTTTGTTTTTGCCGTACATTAAAAACATTTGGGTTTGAGATCAAAAGAAGAATATGAGACAATAGATCAGAATTTCACATCTGGATGTGTTAAACAACTTAGAACATGGAACCTTTTGCTTGAACCAACCTATTTTTAAATAGGTTAATATTAATCTAATATTAATAATATTATAAATATTAGAACACTGGTCTGACCGGTGTGTCTTGTCATTCAGGTGTGTCCTGTTCGATTGATTGTTTAAACAAGTAATATCTATGAATGCCTACTCTTTTAATCAGTGAGATTAATTAATTTATGACATTAATTAATTAATTTGTGTGTCAGATGTGAATTCACACAGGACCCAATCCCAATTCAACAACTTAATGGTCAAATCCATAAAAGTCCATAAAAAGTCATTTAGCCAACTAGAGCATAAAAGCTACAACTACTGCAACCACAGACAACTTTGTTTAAAATGTGTATCTGAAATTAATTATTTTTACATACCTCAGCATGCTTTCTCATGTTGGACAACAAATTTTTGTAGGTGACGTGCCGTAGGTACGTGGTAAACAGAGCAAACATTTAAAACAATACAAATCATTCCTCAATTCACCAAACTTCAGATATGACCATTGGTGCTATGGTGAGGAATTTTTATCTGCTATCGCCATCATTAACACCACCAAGTTCAAACTGAACAGTTCAAATATTGCAGCAAGTGCTTGGAGTAAAAGTACTAAGTTTCCAAAACAATTAATATTCAAGTTAAATACAGATACTTGAAAAATGTGCTTAAGTACAGTACTCAAGTAAATGTACTTGGTTACTGTCCACCCCTGCCTATTATACTCTATGCTACTTCTCTATATTTTCACACTATCCAGAATTCATGCCATATGAGTAGCATAGTGACTGCTATTGTACAGTACGCATGCGTGCTTATTTCATATTGCTTAAAGTGGACCTGCCACATATTTTTCATATATGTTATAATATTCCTTGAGATGCTTTTGTGCAGTATGAAAGGTTTTCTTTAAAAAAACACCATGGGATGCCCTTGCAGTATTCCTTTTCTTGTGCCTTTTTAAAATGGTTTAAAAACTGCTTAGGATAAAATAGGATGATTTTGGGGATGTTCTTTACATTTTGGGGGTGTGTCTTTAAATGTAAATATGTAAAAAGCCTTACTCTGATTAGCTCACAGCATCAAGTGAGAGCTCTGTTAGCTGCATCCTTTCTCCACACACATAAGAAACTCAGCTTAACTCTGAGAGGTAAACAATGCCTTCTGTGCTAGTATTTAAGCTTTTTTATGAATGATCTTGAGTTTAAAATGGAAAGTAGAGGACACAGAACCATCAGTTCCATAACCAAAACATAACCACGATAGCTGTTTCAAAAAGGTAATTTTAAACTTACTTATAAGTAAGGAAGGACTTCCCTGAGGAAGGAGTTTGCAGAGCTAAAGAGCAGTCTTGCAGAGTAGGCTGGTGCACAGCAACAGGCATGGACTGAGCAGACAGAGACACTATCACTAGCAAAGATTGTTATTTAGCAACGGGCAAATTCAAAGACTGCAGTTTACATCCCACATGAGCATAAGTGGCCAGATTTTGGAGGAAACCCAGTGAAGGTGGGTGATCAGACTTTTGAAGAATGGGTAGCTGCTATAAAATCTCTTTTCAGGTGAAGTTTCTGCTTCCAGGTGAAAACCAATCAGCAAAAGACATATTTGTCATTCTCTTATACACTTATGGTGACAAATTCCCTATGGGGACTAGAATGGAAGGGTTTTATTATAGAAGACAACAGTCTGGGGAGATGATTTGGTCCTATGCCTATGATCTATAGGTACAGGTGTTATATTTTACACAGGGACCCTGATGGAATACCTAATGCAGATGCTGTGCTGAAAGAATAGTTGGTGCTTGGCCTGAGGGATGACTTCTTAAGGAGTTAGATGAAAAAGAGAGTTAAAGAAGAGTGGGACCTCAGCTTTGCTGACTTAATGCAGATTGCAATCACCTGGTTAGAGGAAAAAGAGGTGAGGTGATCAATGTCCTAGGGTGGACACACATGCTGCGACAGCTGCAGATGGTACTGTTTCACCTCTGGCAATGGAGGCACTACACAAAGCTATACAGAAAATAGCAGCTTGCCAGGATGAATTATATAAAGCACTCCACAGCACTAATTGAAACCAACCTGTTGGGTGCCTTACCAAAATGACACCATTGATAGACATTGAAGGACAATATATCTGATCTGTGGTGAGACAGGACACACCAGAAAACAGTGCCTGTGGTGGGACAGGACACACTAGAAGACAAGCTGAAAGGCAGAGTGTGTCACAGACATGGTAGGCAAGGCTCTGAAAGAAAGTGCTTTTGGTGATTGCTGGACAATAGAGCTGACCATTCCTGGGGTCATTTGCCTCTGGGGCACAGGGTCAGAGGTGACAACCATCACATAATCTCATATTAGAAAGAGTAGAGGAGCTGGTGTTTGCTCAATGGGTAGAACTGACTGCAGCAAATGGATTAGACATTCCTGTGCTATGCTGTCTTGAGACTAACATTGAATGCTGTGTGAAACCAGTCTGTCGAAGGTGTATCTTTATTCTGAAAGACAGTCACCTAGATTCACAGAGAATGAAGGGACAGGTATTGTTGGAATGAATGTGATTAATGACCTTGCAGCCCTGCCTGCAGGACTGTACATGAAAAGGATAGGTAGATACTGTCAACAAATGCCAGAAGCTGGTATCCACTGAGTGCTGGTCAGAGCCAAGAAAGAGGTTGAATTAGCAGACCCAGATGGTAGAACTGGATACATTTGGGTCATAGCCCAACAGTCTGTTGTCATTCCCCCATGCAGTGAGAAGAAAATCGAAGGCTGGTGTAGGGTGTCTCCTAAAGTACAGTGCCAAGGGCTAGTGAAAGCTAGATCCCGAGCAAATGTCAAAAGTGGACTTTTGGTGGCCAACACTCTAAGACCTGATCAATCAGTCAAGGGGTGTTACAAGAGAGCTGCAGTCCATTGGCCTTACCTGGGGTCATAGTCACAAGGAGAGTGGACTTGGATGCCATTTCACCTATGTAATACTCTGGCCACATTTTAGTTTTTTATGGGTGTGGTACTGGGTGATCTGACCTTTGATATTCTTCTAATATACCTCAATGACATTATTGTCTTTTCAAAAGATTTGTCTTTTCAAAAGACCCACAGTGAAATATTAGAGACAGTTTTTAGCAAGCTGAGAAAGCATGGTCTAAAGCTGAAGCCATGCAAGTGTTTCCTGTTGAATGCTGGAGTAAAGTTCCTGGGTCAATATGATTTCTGCCAAAGGCATCCAGGTCGATGGAGAGAAGGGGAAAGCATTAGGCACATGTCCAGTGCCCAAATATGTGAAAGACGTAATGCAGGGGCTTGGATTCATGGGCTATTATCAAGATTTACTGCCTAGATTTGCTTATCTAGGAAGGACTTTGCATGCCATGACTGGAGCAGGAAGAAGAAGCACCAAATGGAAAGCCACCAAAAAACCAACACATTCACATGGAAAAAGGAATGCTAAATGGTCTTTGATGACAAGAAGTGCTGCCTGATGCCACCAGCAATCCTGGTCTATCCTGAGTTCATTATACCATTCAATAAACAACCGATGGAGGTCCTCGTGTACTGGGAGCTGTGTTAACCAAAGACAAAAAGCATTGAGAGTGTCATGGCATTTTCAAGCCAAGGTTTAAGAAAGGCAGAAAGAAATTATAAAACATTACTGTGCTTTCAAGTTGGAGCTCCAAGCCCTGATATGGTCTACTGAAAAGTTGTTTTCACAATTCACAGTGATCACTAACCATAATCCATTGTGATAATTAGAGACTGCAAACTGGGTGCAGTGGAGCAGAGGTGGGTGGCCCAACTAGCTGAATATGATTTTGCAGTCTGTTACAAGCTGGACAAGCAAAATACAGATGCTTTCTCTAGAATCCCTTGGTAGGAGGGGTCTGGAAATGATGATGACATGGGAAAGGATTTCATAAGACTTGGTCTTGAGGAGGTGCATGCAAATCTGTGGCCAGCATCAGTCTACAATGAAGGCCAACCAACCATGCAAGCTTCAGTGCAGGCAGTCACCAAGAATTTGATCAGTGGCCAAAGTTGAAGTGAAATAGAGGAAGAACAGAAAAGTGACCCAATGATTGGACCTGTCCACAGAGCCATTAAGAAGCAGAAATAGCCAAGGCCCTCAGATTAACATGCCATGGCGCCTGAAGTTAGATGGTTGGCCAGGCAGTTTGAATACCCGAGTCTAAGATAGGGTGTGCTGTTCAACCAAATTTATGATCCGAGAGAGTGTGAGGCGGTCAGTCAACTCATAGTTCCTAAGTGTCTGGGGCAACAGGTGTACAAGCCAGGGCATGAACAAGGAGAACGTTTTGTGAGTAAGAACACCCTGGAGTTGCTTACAAGGGAGTACTTCTGACCAGCAATGGTCAAGACATCAAGGACTGGGTCAACATGTGCAGATGGTGTGCCTTAGCAAAAGATGTTTTTCACAGAGCCTGCTCTCCATTGACATGCACAAATGTCAATGCTCCCTTGAAGTGCTTGTGGTGGAGTACACAGTTCTGGAGGCATCACCTGGAGGCTATGAGAATGTCCTTGTTCTCACACACATTTTCACCCAATTCACAGTTGCTATTCAACAAAAGACCAGGCATGTAGGATGACAGCAAATACCCTGCTGGAAGACAGGTTTGTCTACAATGGCTGTCCAGTCAGCTTGCACTCAGACCACGGTCAGAGTTTCAAGGCCAAGGTAATCAAGGAGATTTGTGAAACATACTGTAACGAGCAGAACCACTCTATATCACCCACAAGGAAACACTCAGTGTGAGAGTTTTAACAGGACAATGCATGAAATGCTGAGGACACTACCACAAGGAAAGAAAATATGAAGGGAGTTAGTTCTTGCCTTCAACAGACATGTTCATTTGTCAGCATGCTATTCGCTCTTGTATTTGATGTATGGGAGGGATGTCATAATACCTATGGATGTACTAGGAGGCAGAGACCAAGAGGTAGTTGCTGCTGTGGAGATAGCAAAAGCAACTGCAGAAGACACATCAAAGGTGAGAGGGTAACAGAAATGCCATTGTCTAGAAGTGCTGTTGTCCAGCCTGGAGACTGGGTGAATTAATGTCTTTGTTGTTTTCTGTTGCAGAGGCCCTCAGCTGCAGGGAAGTCACTGATATGGCAGGGTTTATGATATGGCAGGGGGGAATATGTAATAGGATAGAATGCTGGTACACATTCCGGGACTGCTGACATCAGTGCTTAGAGACGAATAGCATTGTAAGCAGAGGGGGACTTAATGCTGCATAGTAAAAAGAGCAGGGTGGAAAGATTACATAAACTGTAACATTGACAGATATATTGTGGGAATTCAGTTTAGTAAAGGTCACTTATTCATGATCAGAATAATTTAGGTTACAACTAGCTGCTGGGTACATTAATGTTAAGGCTAGATAACCAGTACACCAGCTACGCTAGCTGAATAACTCTGTAGTGGTCATTTTCCCTGATCCAACTGCTTCCAGTTACAGAAAGTGGCTACTGACTTCGGAGCTGTGCAGTGCTGAGAGAGAGAAAGAAAAAGGGAAATAGTGTTCGTCTACACAGTCATCAGTTTTCTTGATCTTGGGGATGTTTTTTTAAGAAGAACTTAGCTGTGGAAGCTAGCAGCTTGTGCAGGCAGTTTTTCTTCAGTTCAGCAGTCCCTCTTGTTAGCGTCTACCCATGGCAATGGAGTCTGAAACAATAACCTGCCAACCCTGAGTTCTGATGGGTCCTTCTGAGGTGCAGCCTGCTTGGCCATAACATGTTTTGTATATCAATGAGGTGGTACTGTATATATTCATAATCAGTTGTGTGAAGAACTAGTGGAAGGACCATCATCTTTGTCATTGACTTTAATAAATTTTATCGCATTAAGTTTTGCGTTCCTTACACCACCAACAAACTACACATTTTTAATCAATATTTTATGTACTTTATTAATCAGTAAATAAATTGCTTAGTGCAATATGTAACTGTGTATTTATTTCCTGTTAATTTATGCTTAAATAAAATAATCACAAATGGTATAAAGAATAGCTGAAAACTATTGTGCACTGTATGTGGGTACAGGCTTCTACAGTATGGAATTATAAGATCATTACTCTTTTTTTCCCCTTACTGAAGCTTGCTGCCTTGGTAATGTTAGCGACTGCAGTGTTCATCAGCACAACATACTGCAAAAGATTTATCACCAATAGAACCTGTTGTTCATTTACTCTGAATATGCTAAGCTTGAATTGGTAAGTGTAATATGCTTACACTGCAATTACTTGTCATAGAGCGTTTTCAATTGCAGTTATTAATTACATTGTTAAAGCTACACTATGTAGGATATAAGGGAATTTATTAGCAGAAATGGAATATAGTATTCATTATTTATGTAAAATTAAGTGTGTTTTAATTAGTGTACAAATACTTTGTTTTTGTAAGCTTACAATGAGCCTTTTATATCTACACAGGTTGAAGGTCCATGTTTAATGGAGGCTGCCATGTTGCTACATTAGTTAAGAACAGACAAACCTCTGGAGAGCGCCTTCCGTGATTTGCATTTTTACAAGCGGAAGTATGAATCCAGAAGAAAGACAGCGAAGAAAGGATAGGAATCGGTGCTTGCTGGCTAACAAGTTTGGGAACCCAAACTGTGTAAAAATGGAGGATCATACTTATTATTTAACACAAGAAAGTAAGGGAGCATGAATCCTCTTGAAAGAACTGAAAGCATGAAGCAAAATGAGGACAGCAAAAGCAGGACAGACAATGACAAGGATAAACACAGATAAATACAGATAAACACAGTGTAGCTTTTCCCAGATGGAAATCACTGATGACAGACAAGTGTTTTCAGAGTGATGCTGAAGTTGCCTGTTTTGTGTTGGACAGTAATGTTATTGTGTGGTATATCCAATATATGACTCTTCAAATGGAGAAGAAAAAAACAAACGTATCCTGCTAATGTTAGCAGTAAAATGCTACCACAATGTGGAACAAGTAGCAAAAAAAAAATTAATTAGCAATAAAACGCTACCACAGCACGAAACACACCACACTATCTACATGAACGGTATGACCTATAATTTTACAGTGTTAAATAACTAAATACAATTTCTAAATATTAATTTAAATAAAACCTTATCAGTTAACTGGCTACTCATTGCAGTGATAGATGATGACATCATTTTGGAAGCACACTTATTGTATGCTACCTGATGGCACTGTACTTCTAATATGCACATGGAAAGAGGGGGTGAGGGCGGGGTGAGGAAGGGGGCATTCAGTTGGTTGCAAATCTGCAACCTCAGTGCTGGATAGCAGAAATCCTAGATAGTCTAGCTTTAAGTAAAACATTTGCACACTGCACACACATCTCTTTATTTTATGTATTATCACTCATACTGTTGGTGTCTTAAAGTCACCCAACACTTGTTTTAAAGACCATATTTTAAAAAATTATATACTTTAAGCTTACTGGAAAAAGTAGGAAACTAGGGCCTGTATTCACAAATACTTCTGTTATATCACTAAAAGTGGCAATAAAAATACTCAGGTTAGAGTTTCTTCTAAAAACCTTTTTACAGATCCACTGAGAGTAACTTTCCCTGAGGAATTCCTAAGCTAGAAGTTAGGGGTATTGTTGACAGTGTGACTATAGAGATAGAATATTTCATGAATGAATAATTACAGTAATCGTCTGATGAGGTAGCATGACACAGTAAATTCACAATATTCCAATAATATAATATAATAATGTGACATTTATATAGTGCCTTTCACAATCCCAAGGTCAATTAAATGTCACAAAAAATGTAATGAAAACTAAAATGTTGCCAATTACCTACTTGTCGCGACTCTGCCCCTCGCTGCTACACGGCAGGCTCACGTATTCAGCTGCACGCGCCGTGTTCTCGCTGGCTCCGTCGCGCTTCGCGCGGAAGCGCTACTTCCGCATTATGTCGCGAACTACGATGGTACAACTTATGAAAAATGAAATTACAATGTAACAGTAATAACAAAATAATTTAATGATAATTTCATAACGTTTATAATTGTGGGCACAGGCATGGGCTTGGAATTCGTTGTGGACTGAGGCATGGGGTTGTACGCAGGCGTTGTATTAGACTTGTACAAAGGCATCCCCTTGGTAACAGGCTTGTACTTGGCCACAGGCATGGCCTGCGACACAGTTTTGGACATGAACGCAGACACTGCCAAGGATATGGATACTGAAATAGATTTGGACACAGGTAACGACCTGGCTTGGACGTGGACACAGGAATGAACTAGGATTTGTACACAGATGCATGAACGTGGACTTGAAAACAGTCCTTGGACATGGACTCAGGCATGGGCCTTGGATTCGTTTTCGACTCAGCCATAGACTGAAGATTTTACGCAGGCATTGTCATGGATTTGAACACAGGCTTGGATGTGCGACTAGAATTGGCTAGGCATTTTAACGCAGGAATGGCCTGTGACACTGGCATGGACATCGATATGATTTTGGACACAGGCATGGGTTTGGACAAGGGCTTGGACACAGACACAGCCATGAACACAAGCTTGGACCTGGACATTACAATGGATTTGGACATGGACACATCAGCGGACTAGGATGCGGACAGAGGAATGGAGTTGGACAAGTCACTAATGATATAATAACCATGTAATCGCATTGTAATGACAAAATCATGTATTAATGTTAAAACAATGATGGTACAACTTATGAAAAATGAAATTACAATGTAACAGTAATAACAAAATAATTTAATGATAATTTAATAACGTTTTAATAGTACATTTAATTAAAATGTAATAGTTATGCAAAAGAAATTTGATTACAATCCAATGACATTGTAATAAAATAATTTTGTAATAATCGAGTATAACGTTGTAAAAATACAGTAATGTTATTACAATGTACTGTTGAAATAATCTAGTTATGGAAAAACAATTATCTTTATATTTTGCAATTTTAATGCCATAACGTTGTAATAACTTTGTAATTCCAGTTGTGCCAGCTCGTCCTCTCGTACCAGCTCGACCAATGCAGACTCGTCGCTGTCCTTGAAAGTATTATAATGTTATTCCATGGTCTTGGAGACGAGCAAGGACACAGGCTTGGACGGGGACACAGGAATGGACTAGGATTTGGACACGGGAAATGCTTGGACATGATTTCAGGCATGGACTTGGACACTGCCATGATCCTGGACTTGAACACAGGTATAGACAAAGAATTGAACACAGACAATGGCATAGACTTGGATTTGGAAACAGACATGGATGCAGGCTTGGACGTGGACCTGGATTTGGACCCGAGAAATGCTTGGAACTGAAATCAGGCATGGACTTGGTCTCTGCCGTGAACGTGGACTTGAAAACAGATATGAACTTGGACAAAGTGTTAATCACAGACACAGGCATTGAACTGGACAAATGCATGGCCTTGGACAAAGGCTTGGACTTGGACACAGACGCAGGCAAGGACTTGGACACTGCCTTGGACCTGCATACAGGCATGGATTGGGCACATGCTTGGATGTGTACACAGGTCTTGAGAAGAGCAAACGACATGGATAATGACACAGGCCTGGATGTGGGCACAGGCATGGGCTTGGAATTCGTTGTGGACTGAGGCATGGGTTGTACGCAGGCGTTGTATTAGACTTGTACAAAGGCATGGCCTTGGTAACAGGCTTGTTACTTGGCCACAGGCATGGCCTGCGACACAGTTTTGGACATGAACGCAGACACTGCCAAAGATATGGATACTGAAATAGATTTGGACACAGGTAACGACCTGGCTTGGACGTGGACACAGGAATGAACTAGGATTTGTACACAGATGCATGAACGTGGACTTGAAAACAGTCCTTGGACATGGACTCAGGCATGGGCCTTGGATTCGTTTTCGACTCAGCCATAGACTGAAGATTTTACGCAGGCATTGTCATGGATTTGAACACAGGCTTGGATGTGCGACTAGAATTGGCTAGGCATTTTAACGCAGGAATGGCCTGTGACACTGGCATGGACATCGATATGATTTTGGACACAGGCATGGGTT
>JAQMYM010036521.1:0-18621 GCA_030014255.1 Parauchenoglanis ngamensis | reverse complement strand
GTTCAAAAGCACTACGCGAGTGGCCGAGTTCATCAGGCGCACTCGTGTGTGCCAAGAGAAGCGGTTCCTGACAGTATCACTATAAAAAATAACACCTGATACCAATTACTAATTCTATGTAAAAAAAACAACTACAAAAAAACAGCATAATAGCTGCCTGCCTTAAGATACTTTATGTCCTATTTATAAAGTATATGCTTATTTTATCCTACAATAAAGACATATACTGCATTTATAAATATAATATTAATTATATCAGAATGGATCAATAGCAATTGATTTTTTATTATCTGAGTGATGTCTTTTCAGCATACATCATACCAAATAATATACACTTATCTGTTATAAGCATTACACTATAACATAACTTGAATTATAATATTTTCCAGTAAGTGGGTTTTTTTTTATCAATAAATGTTCAGTTCACATAGTAGAAGGAAAATCAGAAAAACAATCAGAAAAATTGGGTAACTAAAGCATTAATTTGGCCCATGGTGCCACATTTTCAGTGAACGATGTGTGTCTAATTATTGAAAATGATTTACATATTGCTGAAAATAGAGAGGTCCTGAAGGCTTCTGTTTTTTTTCCACAGGTCTCTTTACACTCTCTGGTGTCTGCATTTACGTCAGCTACTCTCAGCAGGCCTTGGACGAGCTGAGGCGGCTGGTGAGTGCTGAACTGCTCGCCCACATACACATGTCCTTCGGCTGGTCCCTGGCCTCGGCTTGTCTCTCTTATACTCTCGAGGTGGTCTGTGGCATCCTGCTCATACTTGCAGCTCGTCTTGCTTATCACGAGCTACACCATGAGTCTACCACTGCGTTCTCCATATCCTAGAGTCACCACGGAGGAAGTGCATTTTATTATCACTGTGTTTGCATCTTTTCAAGAACCTGATTTTAAAGAAGGATGTGGAGGTAAACAAAGAGAAAAATTATCATATATTTCTTTATTGGAATTGATTTGAATTTAATGACTGTTCACCTGTGTTCAGGATTCAGAATGAATTTAGTAGTGAATTTATTAGTTTTAAAAATGCATATTTCATTTATCTTCAGTTGCTGGATGTTGGCCATCCATAGTAGAAAAATTCTATTTCAAGCTGTACAAAAAGAGTATTTTGTACTGAGGATTATGCACAGCATGTATGAATCTCACAGCTGTGAGATCCAGTTCAATACACATTCAGAGAGAATTAAAGGCTGTGTCCAAAACTGCATTTTACAAACTAAATAATGGCATCACTGGTGTACTGGCATTCTATGTAATAGTGTTGTATGATGTTTGGAAGTTTTCATGACTCTGAGGTTATTATATGCTGCTGTTATCATCCATCTCCTGCCTATAATTGAAGTGTTGTTATAATACCAAAATTGTATTGTGCTGTCACAGTTACACAGTGAAAGAACAAAACTATTTACCTTCAGCCAGCACTGGTCTTTTAGCTATTGTTAGTCAGCTAACTCACTCTATATGGAGTTTGGATGCTGACAAAAATATCTAAATGAGATTTTCATGTATTTGTTCAGAACTCTAAATACAAATCTAAAAAATATATACAAATCTCAAGTAAATTAGGCCAATTCAGGACTCTCATGGAAAAGAGAATGCTTTCAGAGTGGTCACGCTCAACATTTAGCCAATCATAGTGATCTGCCATGCTCTTGTCCATGAAATCCATGCTGTCAATTTTCAGCAAGCTAAAGTTAATATAGCCTAATTAGCTAGAACATTACCTAAATAGTTATGCTGGACTATATTAAACATTGAGTGTTTCACTGTAGAAAACTAGTTATTTGAGTAGGACATGAAACCTTTATTTTAATGTAACTCTGAACATGTGTACTTTTCTCTGGGAATCCCAGGTACTTTACTTGGCCTAATATGCATAAAATATTTTTATGCTTTTTGAGATTTGAAATTTATATTTAGGCTTTTGTTAAAATAATAATATTAAAAAAACATGAACCATCATTTTAAACAGACCATGAGAAAAAATTATTTGTGTGTTTATTATACAAATATATTAAATTATTGTTCATATTCAAATACTTTTGTCAACTTTTAAGCTCTGGTTCTTCTGCTGTGTTGTAACTGTGGAATCAGAGCACAGCACAAAGCCAACAGAATGAGCTAGTAGGCAAAGACATAAGTTATTCTTGAAGGAGAAAGGGTTGCTCTACTCTAATAAGTCATCATGCTTATCCCTCAGGGTCACGGTGTGTGTTTACTTGCTCTCCCTGAGGCTGATAATAACATAGCAAGGTATACAGCATGGAGTGCTAATCTCACATGCCTGCTCTTTTCTGTGTTCTCTATGTATGTTGTTGTTATCTAATTGGTGTTTTTAGTTGTCCGATCCTGTCTGTGTTCTCCAGCCTGGCTTTTAGATAACTGCTAGCTCAATACTATTGGCGCTGTGTTAAGCTGGACCTATTGGAAATGATGTATGTGTCTGAAAACTCCTGCCAAATCCTACAATCCTGACTGTGTATTACTGTGAATTACAGGATTGTCAACTCACAGCAGCTCAGGTACGCCATGTTTTGAGCTATATTTTTTCTTTCTACACCAACTTCATATTTTTTATTTCTTCATTTTATGGAAACAAACACGCAAATCACATAAATGCAGTTTGAAAATTAAATTTCCTTATTTGATGTAACACAGAAGTAGCTCTACCTTATCGACGGAATCGAAAGTGTTTTTATGAGTATAAAAACCTTGTGCTAAATCACATGTTGATCATCCAGCATTTCTTTAATAAACTCTCTAAAAATACTGAAAAAAAGGTGCTCACGTTCTTGAATACTACGTTATTACACTTCAGTGTGTATTTATAATTAGTCCAAAACTTTTTACTAAGAGCTTTTTATTTAAAACTTTAATAAATAAAACTTTTTATTAACAAGCATATTCTTGTTTACATCTCTTAGAGGATGACAGTACTTATGAGGGTATAATTAAAGACCATGTAAAGCAGTAAAACTGGATGTGTTCTGAGTTTGTCACACCACAGAAAAATGTGTTATTATCTGAACGATTAAAAAGATCACATAAAATATATAATTATATTTCAGAATTGTGAAAAAACAAGCAATATACTTTTCACTGAGATGCTGCGGGCGTGTCCGCTGAAAGTGCTGAAACCATGCCTAATTGCACCAAACCATGCCCAAGCATACTAGTGTATTATCTTCAACCACTCACTGAAAGTCTATATTATGGAGAAGCCAAACTGCTCAAAACTGGAAATTGATGTTGATGTCGACCTTTGAAAGCCTGTACTTTATTGCATTGGAGATCTTGTGTACTGAAAACCCAGCGGAATAACCATTGAGGCAGCATAAGGAAAGAAAGCAGAAACGGGAAAAGAGAGCTGGTGCACAGGCTAGGCTGTGGGCTAGGCTATGGGCTAACCCCATGCTAGTGGATCTTGGACATGGAGTAAATTTTATAACTCACAAATGAGTGGGAGAACCACTGAAGCTAATGCGCTCCCATGTTTGTAAGTAGTAGTGTTAGGGGAGGGGTTATGCTAATTAGGTAGCGCCTGTGTGTCATTAAGCCACCATTTTTGACCCGCCCAAGAAATCCAGAGCACAAAAATGATGAAAAACTGTTTATTGCTCTGACTCCACAATTCATTAATATATTGTTTACATTCTTTCCACATTTTCAGCAACTATTTTCTACCATGTATAAGGCAATAGAAACAAATCTCTGAATTTGCTTTACAGAGTCTTTAACTTTTAACATTTTGCTTACTTGAAATTCTTTCCAATGATGAGCATTCAGCCTTAATGTATACTTATTTGCAAATTTGCCACTTGTGGGACTAATAAACGTTTATCTTATCTTATCTCTTATCTTATACACTGTAGAATAGTACTTAGTAAAAAAAACATTCATTCTGTTTTGTAAATATGGTTTTAGTTTTGGTTTCATATTAGTATTTGCAGCATTATAGTCAATTTAAAAAGACAGAAATTTCTAATAAAAGGTCTACCACGTAGGAGTCTGAAGGCATCAATCAGTACTTAGTAACACCCCCTTTGGCAGATGTCACAGACTGCAAACACTTTGTGTATCCTGCTATGAGTATTTCTCTGCTTGTTTAATTAATGTTCATGCACTCTTCCTTGCAGAACACTTCTAGTTCTCAGATATTCTTGGCATATTACATACATAGCATGGAAAGATTTTCAATTATGTTAAAATCAGGAGACTCTGAGGGCCATTTCAAAAGAGCCAGCTTGCTTTATTTCTTTTTTAGCTTTAGTTTTTGACTGACTGTCACATCTGCTTCTAAAATGTGCTATTTTACTGGAATTCATTCCTCCATCTACCTGTGCAATGGTTTCAGTGCCACTAGCAAGCACACAACCCCAAAGATCCACCCTGTGCTTAACAGTTGGCAAGCTGTTCCCCTCTAAACATACTGTTGGTGGTTGTGACCCAAATGTTCAATATTTACTTCATCAGACCACAGCACTTTTTTCCCCAAATGCCTCTAATTTATGTAGATATCATTTTGCAAAAGTCAGGTACTCCTTTTTCTGATGATGTCACAAATCTTTTGTGAAGATTTCCTCCTGATGACTCTTCCAACACCACTGCACATTAGACCAGGACCCCCACTCCTGTGCCAGCTAAACCATCCTACAGGTCCTTGTTATCATTTGGGGATTTTGCTTCACCTTTCTGCCCAGCATATGGGCATTTGTATCTGAGAGTCCTCTAAGTCTTGCATTGCCTTTCTTCCCTGACTTTAGTTCCCTATACCTGCCATTTCTTAATGACATTTTGGGCAGTGGAAATTGTGAGCTGGAAGTGCTTTAATATCTTTTTATAGTCTTCCTTTGCATTGTAGGAATCAATCGGCATCATTTTAAGATCCTTAATTAGCTGCATAGGGAAGTACATGGTTGTTAAATATTATTATACTTATAATAATAATATATACTTAGATAATTGATTATGCTCTGGAATTGTTATTCCTAATTACAACTCTTGACCTGAGTAACGAGGCCTAGTGAGTCAATTAAGATAAATAAGTTCTTAAACTTTACAGTTGGAACACTATCCAAAAGTTTGTCACACTTACTATTTTTTATTATAACTGTACATTAACATTTGCAGAAAAATGATATTTTTAAAAATAGTTTACAATAGTGGTTGTCATTTTTTTCTTTTTACTTCATAAATCAATAACATTTGACCGGGGTGATTCAAAGTTTACATACAATTATATGCAAAAATATTCTTTAGTGACTGCTATAAATTTGAACTACTTAGGGCTTAAGTCAATAAAGTGTGCGCGTATCCTTCCCTCGACTTAAGTCTGTGACTTACACGCCCTGAAGGCAGTTACCCGCTTTGGGCAGAGCAAGGCCAAAATCTGGGCATTTCTTATATAAATACCGTCTACGCGCTTCCTGACACTGACTTAAATGCGGTTTCAGTTGTGCACTGCTGATAGCTGTAGTAAATCCAGTGCCTCTATGTGGCGAAACAGTATATTTCATTTTAATTCAGCAGTAGGTCTACTTTTAACATTATTATACATGTACAGATAAAGTAAAAAAATCCTAAATGTGTGTGTCATTTGTTTTAAACTACAACAACATGTCTTGTAACCATATATTACATTGGTAAACAGAAAAAATGTTTCACGTCACACTTCATTGTGCAAGAGCCTGGTAAATAATTAGTTCCATTATAATAAAACAAATATTAATTATGATTAGTATTAGATGAGCACTATATGGTTAGTAGTATAGCTAAGTTGAGATAAATAGGACCAGCCTTCTGGTATGCCTTGACATTCCTGAACCAAAATGGCTGCTCTGCATTTACTTGTGCTTCTGAAGTGGGATAAGGCCACCAGAATTCCCACCTCATCTGGATAAACTGGGGCTCAGTGATGCGCAGTACATCCAGAAAACTGGACAAACAGCTTTCCAGCCTCATCTGCACTTCTTACTGACACACAATCATGACATGAAAAGAAAACATAGGCTACATATATTTCATGGCTAGGTTTTAACTTTTGTTCTTCTTTTCATGTCATGAGTGGGCCTCCATACTTACTGGTCCTCATCAATTTTCATTTTTTTTAATCTCCATGCGTTAGTCATATCTTTATATAGACATGCACACATGTGGTTTGGTATATATTCATTTTATTTTATTGGTTTACGTCATAGACCTATGTAGAAACAAATACCTGCCTTTAAGGTGAATATTACTATAGCGGAGCTCCCCTTTTAGCATTTATTTTCAAAATCAGAGACTGGGTTATGCTTTGAATGGATTGCAATGACATTCCCATGGAAATGAGAAAGTCCACTTTCCACGTTTTAACGACAACCAAAATACCTAAGGGCGTGACTCGGTCCACTCCCATTCTAAATAAATCATGCCTTCATTTGTAAGGCCGCCTTAACTTATGCACAGTGGCGTGGTCAGAAGGCTTAGGGGAGAATATGTGTAACTGAAATGTACGTAACTGGAATCGGGCAGAATCTGAATTACGCATGAATGGGAGAATCGGGCCCTTAATGATCACAAGTGATTGTCAGTTGTCAGATCTGTGAAAATTCAAACAGATCTTGCAGCTTCACCAATATGCCATTTACGTTTTTTCAGGTATATTGCTCTAGGAATGTCTTTCTGAAATGTCCAAAAAATCAACCATATTATGACTATCAACTGTCACTGATATACGGTAGATGCAATAATAAATAAAATACTGCTAGCTTTATGGTATCCTTGTATTACATGTAGTTTTATATTTATTACACATGTATGAGTGTATCTGTTTATGTTGTATTATTTTAACAAAGGAAATTAGCATTATGCTTTGCATTATTAATCAAACAATTACAGCAGACTCCCCAAGGATTATGTTTTGTTTAGCCAGGATGTCCTGTGCCTGCAGTGCCTGCAATGATGAATCATCAATTTGTCTGAAATGAGAAGATAATGGAAAGGAGAGGTGTGGTATCACTGCTAAGAAATAAAATGGATGTGTTGATATTCATTAATTCATTATTTCCTTTATCATCAGTAATCACTTTATCCTGGCCAGGTACACAGTGGCTCCAGAGATTACGCCAGGAACACTGAACATGATGGTGGGACCCTGGTCCATTTCAGGACAACATACACACAGTGCTGATTACTGTACTGAAATATATTGTTCAATTAGTAGTAAACAAATAAAACTATAAAACACAGTAATTAACTTTTTGTTGACAATGTGGTCCATAGTGGGTTAAAAGAATGCACTAGATATTCATTTGATATTACATGTTCAGACACCACTACAGAATGGTAATGACTGAAAATGCAATAAAATAAATAGTGAATAGTTTCAGATGCAGCATTGAAATGTCATCTGTCCTGCCAGTTTGCTAAAATCCAATGTGCAGCAGGGACTCAGGAAAACTTCTGAACTCCACAATATCTCTAAGTGCTAACAATGCCCTTCCCCCTTCCCTCTTCAGACATTCAAACCAGTCACTGCATTCATTAGCCTCTTTATAAGCTTTGAATAAAAGGGCTTTATAGGTGACATGATATAACTGTTTCTCAAGGACCTCCATTAAGTAAAAGTCAGCCAACAACCTTTAATGTTATTGGCAAATTTTCAATGCCTCATTGCATAATCTATATTGCTCTTAAGAGATCTTAAAATAGATCACTGGTTTTCTCTCTCTGTGTGTGTGTGTGTGTGTGTGTGTTTTATACCGTTCATAAAGATACATTTCTATATACATAGAGATAATTTAGTGTAGCCAGTCTGCCTACTTGCATGTTTTTGATCAGTGAGAGGACTCCTGGAGCACACGCATGCAACCACAGTGATAAAAAGGTTTGTATATTTCTTTTTTTTGAGTGTAGTTCACATTATGTGCTGAGATGGTAAAGCATTAGACAAAACTACATATATTATTATTTAACTTTTAAGAATAACTACTGAGATTTTTGTGGGCTAATTTACATGTAAAACACCCATGTCACTGGTAATTCAGCCTTCAATATAGATGCACCGTGGTGTAATAGTTCAGCAAATCTCTAATGAACACAAACGAGTGAGGTTGCCGTGTTACTTTTAGCCTATCTTGTGAGGGCAAGACTAGCCAAAACTATAGGTACAACTGTACTTACATAAGCGCAGAGTAATCGGAATGGGCAGTGAGAATTACACGGGCGCTTTCATGTCGGCGTTCACACACATACAGAGACCTCCCAACAAGTCACAAGTGAGGTATGACAGTTCTTGCAATTAATATACTATCATACCAGACCTCTTATATGGAACCTCCACACAAAGTTCTTGCCTGGATGGTAGTGTATCCTGACAACCAGGAACACTGTCACTTATCCAGGGTTCATAGAACCACAGTAACATATACACAACACTTTACTAGAAACTCCACACTTATACGGGGTAGGACCTCACTTTGCTCTCAAAATAGCCTTAATTCTTCATTTCATGGATGAAAACATTCCTTTGAGATTTTGTTCCATGTTGACATGATTACATCACATAATCCCTGCAGATTCTTCAGGTGTACTTTCATTTTGCGAATCTTCCTTTGTCCTACATCCCAAAGGTGTTCTATTGGTTGCAGATCCAGTGGCTGGGAAGGCCACTTGCTGAAGAACAGTGAGCTCATTGTCATGTTCATGAAACCAACTTGAGACAACTTTTGCTTTGTGACATGCTGCAATATTGTTCTGGAAGTAGCAATTAGAAGATGGGTAAATCGTGGCCTTTGTTCTCACCAGTAGTGAAACCAGCAGACTTTCATGCAGTGTGGGACGCATTCGCAGTAAAGGAGCAAAGGCGAATAGTAGATGGTGAAACCAATTGTGCATCCTGTCTCAGTGAGCAGTCCAGATCCACAAAGGAGAACCACAGTCGAATATGTGCTAACTTGGCATTTGTGAAGAACTTTACCTGTGCTTCGGCAAGCCTGAAAAGGACACCACTGGCTGGGTCCACCTAAGAATCTGACCTTGTGTCACCCTGATGAATGATATATCTGACTGTCATGATGTTTGCCAGAACAAACCAACGCATGGTAACATCTCAAAACTGATTTCATATGCTGAGATATAGAGAAATGTAAGCTATAACCCATTAAATGTTTTTATTTTCTCTTTCAACCAACTTTCACTGGATTCTAATTTTGCTACTACTGCTATTAAAGCTAGGTATATTCTGCTGGTCCAGTACCACTTATGATGAAGATCTTTGCAGGAAATAGCATTTTACAAATTCCATACATCTAAATTACCCATCACACATAACCATAATCCAGCACTGGTTAGTGTGCTTGGACAATTTACTAATATTGGTTATTTCTCTTTTCATGGTAATCTTCTCTTCCATTTAATCAACAGATTATAATGTTTGGTTTAACTCAATAAATATTCTGGAAGTAAATATTTGATAAACATTAGCTTAACTATCCAGGTGAAGTGGTCTACACACTCTATATATGCAGAGTGGGTCATGGCTCAGTGAAATGAATGAACTTGTGAAGAAGGCACTAGGCTGTGACAGATCAGTGGCTTTCGATTAGGCTGGACCCAAAACTCATTAAACTTTAATGGACCATAATATTTCAAACCTCTCCTACTACATAACGTCTGAGAGCTGCAGGGCCACTGCAGTATGCTCTTTTCTGTAGTTTGCTTTGTCTGGACTGTGAATGAACACTAACCCTAGGTCCTTTGCTGATTTTTTTCCTCCATTAGAACAAACATCTGCTGGGAAAGTTAACATGGAGGTGCCTGTCATTTCTGATGCATGCGTTTGAAAGAAAAAAATCTGTAATTTGGAACAAAATGCATTTGTTTTCTGTAACTTCTTTTTGTATTTATATTTGCTAGCACAAAATAATTATTACACACAATAGCATCTTCTGACAGTGACAAGTTGCTGAACAGCACAACAGCTTCCAAACACATGACTGATTCATGAGAGAGGATAAGGAGAGGTAGCAATGTGTTGTAGAAGTCATTTCTACCTAGCATGCTGGGGGAAAAAGATGGATGTTACTGGATATTTGATAAGTATATAAAATAGAGTATTTCACATGATTGATAATATCCTTTATAATTAATTTTACTTTGTACAAGCTATCCAGCTGAATATTTGCTAGGAGGCAAAGCTTTTGTGATCGTTAACATATGCTAGCTGTTGCTAATATACAGTAGAAATTATTACAGCAAGTAACAGCAAGCAAACTTTGTGATACAGTAGAACTGTAGGCACCATAGATATAGTATAACTGATTGATTTTTCAGGATTTAGTCTACAACTAATGTGTTATCTAACATTATAGCATCTTCCAGAACACTAGCATGACTGATCAACTAAGAAGGCATAATTAAAGGTCATGTAATTTCTAATCTCAAAATATAGAACACTGTACTTCATTCAAATTCTAGTTGCGGTATTTCATAGTTTATTTTTATATGTTGTACTTATTAGTTTATTCTAATTTGGACTGTGCATAAAATACTTTTTGCTCTAGTTATACATATGGTTTATTGCTAGCTTCTGTAAAAAAAAAAAAAGGTTGCATACAGATACAAAATCTATGATATTGGGTTTTTATATTATAATGAGAATTCTACCCTTGGGTAATACCTTCATTATAGAGAAAAGGCTGTGACTGTGCTGGATAATGGGCAAATAGGGTTCATGTGACTCATTAAGTCCACTGCCTTCTGCCTGATTTGACAACCTGCTTGGTCAAGCATTTTCTTTTTGTCGTCTCTGCGAGTTCATGCATGTATGTTCATAATAGTCATTCCACAATGTTCTGACATTCTGTTTCAGACTTCTGTGCTGCTGAATTTCACCCTGACCAGCTTTTCCTGTGGGAGATTCTTTCCTGTCAGATTTACAGTCTGTCATACTGGTGTCCAGTCTGTTAACTCTGTCTAGATCCTGTGATCTCATTATATCTGCTGGCTGGAGGAACTGCAGAACTTTTTTTGCTTTTTAGAAACTGAAATGAGCCTAGTATCTGCACTCACATTGTTGACAAATATCGAACCAGACGTAGTCAATCGAAATGTAAGGCACACTGCCAAAGTTACAGAGCTAGTCAGCACTCTTTGTACTGTCCCAAGTTTGAGCCAGTGTGTTATATGTAATTGATTGAGTCTTTAATTAGAAGTTTATTTGATTTGCTTTTCAGCACCTTATGCCTCATTTATTATATTTCTACAAAGTTATAAATATAGTTTATTTATTATACTGTGAGGTAGTTCATGGCGGATGTTTTGGATCAATATTATGCTGTTGAGCGGTCTCTTTTTGTCTTTAGTTTACCTGCCCATTGTCTCCTGTGCCACTGGATGTCACACAACTCCAAGGCATAATAGAGATACCCACATTCTTTATAGTTGGCAAGGTGCTGCTCCTTTTATTCTCCTAACAAACCTTTGGAGAATGTGGCCATAGAATTCCATTATTATTTCATCGGTCCACAGCATTTTTTAATAAAATGACTCTGGCATATCTAGATATTGTTTTGCATCGATCAGTCATTCACTTTTGTGATGAGGTTGCCGGTAAGGTTTTTTTCTGATGACCATTCCAAGCAGATCATGTTTGTGCCAACAACACTGCAAAACTAGCACCACCACTCCTGTGTTAGCTACGCTTTCTTGCAGGTCCTTGTTGTCAGTTGTGGATTTTGGTTTGCCTTTCTGCTCAGCATGAAGACATTTTTATCTGAGTGCTCTTGGTCTTCCAGATATTGCCTTGGCTTTCACAGTTCCCCTTAACCACTATTTCTTAATGACATTTCAGAAAGTGAACATTTGTGAAGCACTTTGATATCTTTATATAGCCTTTCTTTGCTTTGTAGGCATTCGTTACCCTTATTTTTAGATCCTCAGTAAGCAGTTAAGGGTGGCCAGGGTTGTTAAGTATTTATTATGTGCTAGATTTGTTATTCCTAATGACAATTCTTGACCTGACTAATGGGTCTTAATGAGTGAATTATTTACAGTTATGTACAGCATATGACTATTAATACTATGTCTAGTACTAATAGAGTACTTAGTAGGGTTCTACATAGAACCTTAAAGGGATTTTCCAGATGAACAACCCAAGAACTCTAAAATTGTTCTTACTTTTTTCAGTGTAGTTATATATTAATTATTGAAAATGACTGTTCCCAAAAGTGTTACCCAATTATGCTTTTTGCCAAACTTTAGCAACAGAACTAGAACACAGATACTATATAAAGTAGTATAATTAGCATACTAGGAGATACGGACATGCCTTAGTTTCTTAATTAATTGCTGGGCCACCATGAGTGGCAAGACCCATTTTAGTGCACCTTTTCAAATACCTCGTAATGTGGTTATGGACAGATCTGTCTTGCTTAGTCTTAATCACATCCTAAATTGACATTCCCAGTCATCTGAAAATCATGGTTGTCATTCAATTTGTCTGTGGTCAGCACATAGAGTGTAATAAGTTGACCAAAGACATTCTAGATCTATCTATCTATCTATCTATCTATCTATCTATCTATTAAAAGCCTACTTGGGTACCACTTTTGGGAACTATATATTTCAATAATTAATAGATAACTACACAAAATAAATTTAGAACACTCAAGGGCTCATTATCCCTATGGGAAAGCCCTAACATCAATCATCTTTATGGACGCCCTGCTGCACTGCTATCCAATTCAGCACATCCTGGATTTAACAAAAGCCCTGCAATTTCATTGCAGATGAAATTGCTTCAGACTAAACCTTCTTACAGCATGCATCCTCATTCCCCATGCGTCTTGTGCAGACCCAGAAGTAGTTCAGGAAGTAAAGACTACATACTGAGAACACGTGCAAAGGGGATAAAAAATGTAAATATATATATCATATTCTAAAGATGAATGGCCATATTTTTAAATATGTTAGGTAATATGGGACACATTTCTTCTTTGTCTAAAACCTTTACTTTTATCCTCAGTGATAGTTTTAAAATATAATGGCATCAATAAATAAAATTCCAATAACAGGATTTTATACAATAAATCCAAATTCATCATCAACATTTTCTAGATTTTTATGAACACTAATACACAGACTAGGATTAGAATTTTTTTTTTTTTTTTTACAAATTAAGATGTAGTACCAAGTGACATCCTGTAATAAATTTCCTACAGCAATAATACAATAAAATGGTTAAAATAAAATAATAAAAAGTCTTCAATAATTTCCAAATTCATAATCAATTTTTATTAAATTCACTATAAAGAGGTTAAATAAAAATCAGAGTAGAAACAACCAATTATAACATTTTATAATTGTATAATTTCTTGCAGTTACAGCATGACACAGACTTTAAAAAATAAACTTCAAGAACAATCTCTTAAATGATATGTATGGTACAGTAAGTAAAAACTAAGCTGTAGACTTTCTTTATTTCCTTAAGTCTCTGTTATTGCCTTGCTTTTTAATATGCTTCACCAAAATAAAATTTAATGAACATAAAATCCATCAATGTATCATTTAACCATAATTTTTGTGTGTATTATGCATCCATTCATGCAGCTGCCATTTTTCCTTCTTCCACTTACTTTAAAACTGTCACAATTAATAATAATACTGTTTCAAATGACCGAAACTATATTTGGTGAAATCTTGAAAGCTGAATTGTAAACATATGTACATGATTTGAACCAACTTTATGTTCAATCTGTTACAGTGATGCAGCCTATGTATATGTGCATCATAAATCTGTGTAATATACAGGATTAGTCATTACAAATTATAGTATCTTATTTTAAAAAATTTATTAATTAATTAAAAAAACCTAGCCAAAGCCAGTCATTTTTCCTACCCCTAAGATTTTTGGGATCAACTTCCTCTTTACCACTTCCTGGGGGAAACTGCAAACAAACAATTTGAGCAATTTTATTTTACTTAAAAACAATTTTTGAAGTTAATCCAGGAATTGGAGTCATGAAACATAGTAGGGATTAGGCAGACAAGCATATCCATAATAATGAATGGTAACATAAAAACAAAGAAAACAAAGAACAGGGAATGTGGGAAACAAAGCTTTGAATGCACATTCAGAAGGAAACATGCGGGTGCATAAAGACAAACTAATCAAGGGAGGAAATCAGAACAATTAGGTGACAATGACAGAGAAATACATAAACATGTGACAATGTAAACATGCAGCACATGGAGTGAACAAAAAAACAAACCCAAAATGCAGGGCTCATCACAGTTAGTGTCATACCTGCACCTGCACCCGCACCTGTTCTACCTGACTCCATTTCCCATGAGTCCATGCATACAGACAATATGGCTGACATGGGTTATGTTCACACTGCCATGCTGAAGTGACTCTAATCTGATTTTTTGCCTTAATGTGATACAGATCTGATCTTTTCAGAGCTGTGTGGACATGCAAATCTGATCTCTTCAAATCAGATTTGAGTCACAATGGCTACGTTCACACTGCAAGCCTCATTGCTCAATTCCGATTTTTTGCTCAGATCAGATTTGCTTATCGTGATGGCTCACATTCATAATTACAAGTGACCTGTATCTAACTTTAATGAGAATGTGAGTGTTCTCCAAAATGGCACGCATGCACGCAGTGATTTTGCACGAGTACTGCATCACCAACAACAAAAACATATTTGTGAGACGGCTTATGGTATTAAAGCCGATGAAATGGACGTGCTAGTAGCTAATGTATGCATAGCATTTTGCTCTGGAAGATGGCTAACAGTTCATCAGCTGTAGCTCTTCTCCAGTATTATTTTGCTGCACTGCTATTATAACGATTTGTGCTAGCTTGGCAAAAAATGCTACTGTAGTGAAAATTAATGCTGCCAATAGCGGAGAATAAACTTGATTTTAGCTGCAGCCCTTAACCAAACCCTAGACCCTAGAACCAAAGACTTAAAGCTTAACGTTAACCATAAAATCTTTAAAACTTTAAACCTAACATGCAACCGCTAAGTAGCATATCTTGATAGTTAGAGCAAATCAACTGGCTGATGATGACATGCTCAGCGCTCATGCATGCGTCTGGGCAAAAACACATGACACATGAAATCCAATCTGAGTGTTCTCATTCAGGCCACAAGGCTGCAAATCTGATATGTATCAGATTTAGGACTACATATGAAAGTGACTCAATTCTGATTTGAAAAGATCCACACAGGCCTGAAAAGATTTGTGTCACATTAAGGCAATAACTCAGATTCAAGTCCCTTGGCAGCATGGCAGTGTGAACATAGCCATGGAGGACACAGACATGCAAACGGATTCAGACATGAACTACCCATGAGCTCATGCACACAGACAATATGGCCGACACACTCACGTGCTCTGAGTCACACGACTCAGACATAGTATATAAGGACTCTCAGTATGCGAATGACTTTGCATTAGTCTGCATCCTTGTGTCTGCTATTGCCAAGCCTTATATCTCTGTGGTTGATATTCTCTTTTTTTGTACATTTGCCTGTGATTTTAATAAAACCTGAACTGCGAATGCATCCTGTGTCTCCTGGCCTGCAAGCCAGTTAGAACCATGGCGTGCCTTTAGAGAGGGAATTTGGGACAACAGGTTCTATAAATATCAAAACTAAATATAGCAACACTGTTCAAAAATTTGTAATCAGGTTGTATAAAAGAATTCCTTCCCACTCAATGACTACACAATTAGATGACTACTTACATTCTACTGAACTGTAAACTAGAGATTTACCCATGTACACTTATCTTGTGCAGCGGAACACCCCTGCAACATAGATCAATCAAATAAAATTTATTTAATCTACATTGCTTCAATTTTAAATACTAGAATTGCACACATTTACTCAAAATAATTAATAACCTTTCTCTATTTTATTAGGGAAGTTTACCCATATATTTATATACAATGTGGAATCCTGACACTAATAATGAAAATCATTATTCAACCCTGATTTTTAAAAAAATTTTTTTACAGTGTATCATATTGTCTTTCATGCTATTGGTGTTTTGAAATATTGGTCAATGTTCTCCTTTACTTACTTGCACTCGCACCTGTCCCTCAAAATGCCTTTCTATGGTCCTGACTGAGAATGGCTGTTCAGTATTAGGCATGTGCAGACTGGTTTCATACTGTAATCTATTTGGAAGAACTGTCACACTATGAGAATCTGTCCACTTCAATGTGTTTCATCTGTGCTGAGTAAATCATATTCCAAACTAATTCAAGACCCCTCAAGAAGATATTACAGCACTTAATGTCCAGTTGCTTTTTTAACAGGGATGCAGTTTTTGCCTCCATAAAGACAGAAGGGATTTTTTTTTAAGTACATGAAAGCCACTAGGGGCCACTGTGCTATCAGAGAAACATTTCAGCATCATATTTGGGGGAATAAGGAGGAACTTTAACATATTAATCTTAATATAGTCATTGTACTGGACATAATTAATTTTGTCTCTGAGAGATATAGTTAATTTGGAAACATGGTTCTTTAATAATGATGATTTTTTAACAAATGAGACGTGGTTCTGTGAGGGAAATCGTTGTCAGTTTGAGGTTTAAACCCCAGGCTTCTACATTATATGATGTGATTTCAGTTCTTTAGGCAATGAGGCGGTACTTAACAGTACTTGACAATGCCATTGAATCTGCTATGATGCAACAAGGCTCGATTTAGTAGCCTTCAACTAATACATTACCAACTTTGTTCAGAATCTGGGGTAAGTCTATCTTTAATTTGTGAATGATGATGACATAGAGAAGGACTGTTCTAACTTTCAGAGGTCCAGGCAAATCACTTCACTAGCCTGTGAAATTTTTTACACATCAGTACACTCTCCATTGCTTCTTCTGACATCCGAGCCATTATGTGCTTCAGAATAAATTAACATAAGCTGTACTTTTATTGCTCTAATATACACTCTGAATAAAGGGCTTTTTAAAGTTGATTTAATTTGACACTCTTCCTTCTTGACCTCAGTAAGTAAAGTAATAGTCTTTGTCCTAATTGTCAATTTGCAATACCTCTCTTATAGATAGCTGCATCTATATGCTTTCATTGAGCGTACCACTAGTTCAGGCAGGCCACGGTATTCCGCTCTCTTCCTGACATCAGCTGAACCACCACCACCAACCACAATCACTCCTTAAATGAACGACGTTCTTTTAAGAAGTTCCCCTGTCATTCCCCTTTTGCTTTCTGAGCTGGCTCCAAAACTCCCACCATCATCCCGCTCCTCCTCTCAACCTAATAATTGTCTAGGCTTTTCCCTTCCCCATAAATCATTTTTCACAAATGGGGATAGCATGGTTATCTTCAAATTTTGTATGTCCTGCCCTGGCATGCTCATTATGTGTGCGGGTATTAGTATGTGTACTATTTGTATTCAAGGATCTCATATTTTGGATGGGTTTATAAAGATATTTGTCATTTTTATTGCTCTTATGCTATGGCTGTTAAAATCTCATGTCTGCTGCTGGCCTGTTAGAGGGGGTAATTTTCTGTTTGATAGACTCTTACCATCAGTATTATGAGAAAAAGATGACCCCTGAACTAAGCCTTTCTGCCAATAACAACTGTAAATTTCTACTGTACTAGATGTGAGTGGGCCTGACTGAAATGTAAATGGACAATCGTTTGCAAAACTAAACTATGTATAATGATAGTTTTACAAAAAATCATGTATATCCTTTTTCCATCCATATATTTTTAGCCACTGCATCTATGGTCACAGAAATAGACAAATTAGGCCTTGTTTATTTTAAGTGTGGGATGAAATGGCATACTGCATGACAGATGAATTTATTTCTGATTAAAACATTTCCCTTTTGCCAGTTAATGGAAACTTGGCTCTGCAGAACTTGTATCACTGGTGTATTACTTTAGATAGCAGCATCTGCCAAATTAATGAAAAATCAATTGACTTTTCAACAACTTTCAATGACTTTTCACAGACTTTCAATGACTAAGCTTGACTCCCATACCATACAGACTCCTTGATGAAGTCCAGAGATGTCTTAATCATGGATGCAGTCATAAAATTGTGAATGACCACATTTCAGAGTTTCTATGTCTGCCTGGGGTGGTATTATTAGCAACTACAGTGCTAAAACTGGGTATATTGCACGACATAACTTTTTGAAGTCATTAGAATGCTTAGAGCCTGTCAGCCAAATCATAAAGACAGCTAATGCCTGTAACCATTTTTGACTCCTCATGACTCCTCACTATCACTGTTTCATTGCAATACCTCTGCGTCTGTCTAAATGCACAAAAGTGGTGTCATGATCAAAGATGATTTCTAATTAGTCTTTTAGGAATAAATAATAAATAAATTTTATAATATCATATTCCAAGTGTCTTCATAAAATCTTCCTTCTTCACATACCTTAACTTGTAATTTGAATGACTGTAAGAGGTGATTGAAGACCAAGTCAAGGACATTAATCATTGATGCCATGTTAGTCTATGTTATGGCGGCACGGTGGTGTGGTGGTTAGCACTGTCGCCTCACAGCAAGAAGGTCCTGGGTTCGATCCCCAGGTCACCCAGGGTGCCTTTCTGTGTG
>JAQMYM010036513.1:0-18621 GCA_030014255.1 Parauchenoglanis ngamensis | reverse complement strand
ACAAGTGAGCAGTGAAGGTTAAGGGCCTTGCTCAAGGGCCCAGCAGTGGCAGCTTGGTGGTGCTGGGATTTGAACTTGTGACCTTCCGATCACTAGTCCAACATCTTAACCACTGAGCTACCACATCCCTCCTGTTTTTGGTCATCAATTATAATACAGTGGTGAAAGGTTTCTCAGACCCAGAGGAGGCCAGAGCACATGAAATCACAAATCTTCACATATGGTATAAGCTTAAATTATACCAGAGTTGTTTGCAAAGACTTGGTTTGTATTCACAAACAACTCTGGTATAAATATATTTTACTATATATGATATACCAATGCTGATATAATCATATTATACTATATAATTATCATTATAATTTATGACCAAAAGAAAGGGGGGACGTGTATGATGTCAAAACTAGAGGAAAATGTGCAAGATCCCAAACCACAATCCAAGTATTTGAAAAAAAATATACAATTTAAGCTTATACCATAGTTGTTTAACACTTGGTTTGTGAATACAAAGTCATGTGTTCTGATCATGCATGATTATAGTTCATTGCCTGTTGTTCTGTTCCAGTGTCAAACCATATTATATTTAATGCTTTTTAAATGCTGCTTGGTCAGTGAACCTCTTATGTGTTGTTTGCTTAATGATTACCTGATTACCAAGCACTTTAAACATGCCAACGTGAGGCCTGTGAGTTTGAGGGTCTTGCGTAGTATCTTAGCTCTTCCTAGAACTGCACTTTTATGGACAGAGACCTAAGTTGTTGCACCTGGAGTAACTTGGAGCAACTCTTCAAGTTTGGGAGTCACAGCCCCTAATGCTCCTATTACAATTGGGACCACTTTGGACTTCACCTTCAACATCTGTTGTTTCCAGTTGTTCCTTCAGGCCTTGGTATTTCTTGATCTTCTAATGTTGATTCTTCCTTATGTTACTGTCAGTTGGGATTGCCACATCTATCAGTACTGCTGTTTTCTGAACCTTATCAACCACCACTATGTCTGGTTGGTTGGCCAGAAACTGCTTATCTGTTTGGAACTTGAAGTCCCATAGGATTTTATCTCTGTTGTTCTCATCCACTTTTGGTTGTGTCTCCCATCAGGACTTAGGAATTTCTAGCCCGTACTTGGCACAGATGTTTCTGTCCACTATCCCCACTACTTGGTTATGCCTTTCAGTGTATGCTGACCCAGCTTGCATCTTGCACCCAGCTATTATATGCTGGACAATCTCAGGGGTATCTTTGCAGAGCCTGCACCTTGGGTCTAGTTTACTGTGGTAGACCCCTGCCTCAACACATCTGGAGCCTAGGGCCTGTTCTTGTGCTGCCATGATCAGAGCTTCTGTGCTGTCCTTCAGACCTGCTTTTAATAACCACTGGTAGGATTTCCTGATTTCAGCCACTTCTTTTTTATGCCAGTGGTACATTCCAGGGAGGGGCTTGGTCATATTGGATCTTATTCCTCTGGTGAAGCTGGCTTCTGTGCATCTGTCTGACCCTCTGGAAATATTTGGCTGTTGTTGATCTCCTTGTAACCTCATGCTAATTCCCAGTGGTCTGTATGATAACATGGTACTTTTAGCTATTCTGTACGTCAACTATTTTGCCCTCTAGTAACTCCATTCCCTCAGTCCTGATCATTTGCCCTCTCTTGGCCACCATGCGTCTGCATTTATCCAGTCCGAATGACATCCTGATGCCACTGTAGATTCAGGTGAGATGTATTGATGAGTCAATGTCTACCTTACTCTTGGCTTACTCTAACTCATACAGCTTTATGTTGTCCATGTACAAGAGGTGACTGATGGTTACTCCACTTCTGAACCTGTACTCATATACACTCTTAGTGATGATGTGACTGAGAAGGTTCAGGCCTATGCAGAATAGCAGCAGGGACAGGGCATCACCTTGGTATATACTGGCAATCATTGTAAGTTGTGCAATGGTCTTGGAATTGGCTTCCAGTGATGTCTTCCACAGCTACATTGAGTTCTTGATGAAGCTTATCATCAAGGCCTTGTTAGCCTTATATAGTGCCAAGCAGTCCATTATCCATGTATGGGTCATCGAATTGTAGGTCTTCTTGTAGTCAATCCAGACTGTGCGCAGGTTGGTCTGCCTAGTCTTAGAGTCTTGGTTGATTGCTCTATCGACCAGTAGCTGGTGCTTTGATCCTCTGGTGTTGGTTCCAATTTCTTTCTGAGCTTTGCTCATGTACTGACTCATGTGTCTTCCTAGCTTTGATGCCTGAGAGGACCTTCCATGTTATGGAGAGGCAGGTTATTGGCCTGGTAGTTGGATGGCAGTATGCCCTTCTGGTGATCTTTCAGGATTAGCATTGTTCTACCCTGTGTTAGCCAGCCTGGGTGAGGGCCTGTTGTTAGCAGCTCACTTATTTCTGTTAGCTTCTTCAAACGGTAGGTGTATATCATTTAAGGTCCAGGTACAGTCTTCATGCCTGAGACTCATTGTTGGATATCTGCCTTGGTGAGGATGACTGGTTAGTTTTCTGGGAGATCACTGTGGTTTGCTCTTAGGTCTTCCAGCCACTTGGCACTGGTGGTGTGTGATGGCAGTAGCATTTATGAGCTTATTAGATTCAGTGATGGTGTTGGAGGGAATATTGAACCATGCTAACTTCTATTCTGCTGTGAGCATCTCTTCTGAAGCAAATTTATATATCCATAAATACAGTCCCCTCCAAATGTATTGACACAGTGACACAATTTTTGCAATTTTGTGTCTGTGCAACACCACAGTGGATTTGAAATGAAGCCATCAAGATGTGATTGAAGTATAGACTTTCAGCATTAATTCAAGGAGTTTAACATGTTTAAAAGTTTAAATGTTGCATTAACCATTTAGGAATTACAGCATATTTTAATAACACATTTTTTTCACAGTCCCTCCATTTTCACTGGCTCAAAAGTAACAGTGCAGTTGACTGATAAGAAGTTTTGTGGCCATTTCCTCATTTTTTTTTTTTGACAAATTGAGGACATAAAAGGTCTGATTCCAAGTGTCAAAATTACATTTGGCAGCTGTTCATGGGATTTCTCATTATGCAGTCCAAAGAGGTGTTGATGCAAATGAAGGAGACCATCATTAGGCTAAAAAAACAAAGCAGGCCTATCAAAAGTATAAATCCAGGTAGGTATAAATCCAATGTTTGATAAGCACCAACTGGAAGATGCAAATGTGATTACACCATGAGAATGTTGCAGATGTCTGTGTCACATGGCACTGTTGGTCAGAATGTGCAATTGTTCTGACATAGCTGTACATCAGCTCCTTCTTCTGGGGAAAGACAGTCATCAGTTGTGTAGAGTTCTAGAAATATGAACATAATTCTGGATTGACTGCTTGGTACTGTGTCATTTTTCAATGGCCTAATGACATGTGAATCCCACACGTGGGTGGTCTCATCTAACTTGTCCTGGAAAAAAAACCCCAGTACATTTATAAAGTAAGAAAACAAGTTGATTGATCTCTGCAATGTCTTAATCTCATGTGGATCTTAGACAGAAGGCTTAAAAAACACGGTATTAAGCATAATTGATAAGCAAGAATGCCAAAGGTAAGCTAATGAATTGTATGAAAAGGCCATAATAATTGCATGTAGCCTATAATTAAAAGAAGGAAAATTTATATGAAAAATAAGGCCTTCATTGCAACAATAAATTAGGATACTGCTAAGATCACAGAGATCATTGCTTTATTAGAATATAACCAAATAGTCCAAACATGAACAAAGTCCCAAATAATAAGGAAGTCCTAGGTAGATATCATAATGCTACATCTCACCTGTATATTACAACAAACCCGGACTATAAGTTGAATTGTGAATTGTCACCTCCTAGTCTCCTAGCCCAGCTGACAGCATAATGATATATTACTCCTTGTGTTTGAAACTAAACCATACATTTTCTGTTTGTGTTGCAAAGATAAGAGATATGCCATTTAATAGCAGACAGATGTAACCAGTTTGAATTACTGGTTATTAAAATAAAGACAGAAATGCCAAAAAAGTTATGATCATCCCTGGTCTTCTCCTATAGCCTATGTTTACTAATGTTTTGACTAATAATGTTCTCTTCATTAGTATACATTTTATGTTATGAATTACAGTGTGAAAGGGAAAAATTGTCTTTTGTCTGAGTTTTCCCAGATGTTCATAACACCTAATATCTCAAATACCACCATGTAGTACCTTCTCACTATTTTTGGGTCACTGCTTGTAGTGAATGCATTCATCCAGATGATTTTCCTTGAAAAACAGTCAATGCAGCCATTTATGCAAATGCCAAACAGCTTTTATTTATCATAGTGCCAAATATAATTTGGCCCTTTTGCAAAGTAGCATTGGTGATGTAGCAGTCTGGTTCCCCTGAGTTCAACACCCTTGGGTCTGGTTCTTTTTAGAATGAAAAAAATGTATTCTTTCCTGATATGCAACAACTACAAACTACCACTTGTCATATGAAAGCAGCCTAAACGTGAAAATATAATCCATTCACATCAATGCTCCTCTTTGCACAAGCACAAACACATTCAGGAGGCTACGTTCACACTGCCATGCGAAGTGACTCAAATCTGATTTTTTGCCTTAGTATGACAGAGATCTGATCTTTTCAGGGATGTGTGGACATGCAAATCTGAACTTTTCAAATCAGATTTGAGTCACTTTCATATGTGGTACTAAATCCGATACGTATCTGATTTGTGGCCATGCGACCTGAACGCACAGATCGGAAATTCATGCTTCTTTTACCTGTACGCATGCGCTGAACACTAATAATGTCATCGTCAGTCAGCATGGTGTTCTTTCGATTTGTGCTATCTATCCAGATATTGTACTTAGCGGTCGCATGTTAGGTTTAAAGTTAAGGTTTTAGGGTTAATGTTAAGCTTTAAGTGCTTGGGTTGAGGTTAGAGTTTGGTTAAGGGCTGTGGCTAAAATCTAGCTTATTCTTCCTAATAATTATTATAATTTTTAGATTTTACTCCAGAAAGACAGGTGTGTGCATGACACCGTACCTTTAAATGCAGAACAAGCTGTTGGTTGTAATGGAAACAGGTTGCTGATGAACACAGCTGAACATCTGCCCCTAACTTTGTAGAACTATGTACAGTCTGGCTGAGCTGTCTAGTACATGGACGAGTCAAACCTCACAAAATCTCTCAGGGAGGACAAAATGTAGCCCATCCATTCTGTCAGCGATGAGCTCACATCCATTAAACTTGAAAAGAGTTGCAATCCCATTTAATTTCTGGTGTCATCTTAAAGCAGTGTGACTTGAGAAAATGCTCTTTCAGTGGGAGCATTGGCTATGCAGAGAGTGAGCAATTTAATTGCACCAAATGCTAAATCCTGAAAGCAGTGGTTTCCTGTGGCATCTTGAAAAGATTATACCTCCAGCCAGGAGAGAAACCTGTGAGGCCACATTTCTCCACTGAGTCTTAAATAAATCTGGTGAGCCTAAAAAGAGCTCCTTAAGCAACGCTTGGACCCATGACCTGTTGGACACAAGAGAAGTGTGACACAGGAGCTCCAGCTTCAACAGCAACTCCAAGAATGCAGACAAACGCATTTGGTACTGCACCAGTAGTTGTTTCAGGGGGTCCGTGCAGTGTGTTAAGACCACTTACTTTTTTCAGGTGACGGAGTGCGTATCTCCAACTTCTGACTGAATATAGTCCCCAGGTCAGCATCTTTAGATGAAAGGTATATACTGGGGGATTTTAGATCTAATTCCCAGAATTGATGTTTGAGGTCCTAAAAAACAGCAACGCTATCCCTGGTATCTAGCTGAAAGCATTTGTTGACATCTTTTATCTCCAACAGTAAAGGATGCAGAAAAGGCAGGTAAACGCTGTTGGTGATAATCATTGGAAATGTTTACATTGTGGAAATATAAGATGAGTACCTCTTCTTAATGGAGGATTCTGTCAATGCAATCTTCTGTCACTAACCAGTGGGTGAGAGACTTGGAAAAAGCAATTTCAAAGGACATTAGTATGTCCATTAAGTAATCCACTTCATTAATTGAGGGGTAGGAAGCAACATATGTTGCTATCTGTAATTCATGGCACTTCTGGTTGTCACAAATGTCTTTGTTAGTTTTACTCACTGTCAAAGCCTTAACCTTGGAGAGGCACCACATCTTGTGTGTCTTGGTTTTGGTGTGGTCCTTCAAATCCTTCAGGTGGGCCCATATGTCCATGTTGCACACTTTGCAGTAAGCTTTGCAGTCATCTGCTTTAGCCAACATTATCCATGGCTTCAGGTCCAAATCACTTTCATAATCCTTTCTGTAATATTTTTATATTTTCCCACTTTAGCATCAATGCTGCAATCTGTCTGTACACTCGCTTTGCTAAAAAAAACACTCTTCTCACACTTTTTTTTTAAATCAAAGCAAGTGTGCCAGATTGAGCATGTCCCCATTCTCAAACCAGACCAAATTTTGTTCATCTACTGAAATAAATTTTGACCTGCACAACCTGTGCTGAAATTCAGATCCATGAATGTGTTCATATACAACACTCTTTAAGGCTTTGAGAGAGATCACCTACTGTATATTATTTTATTTATTTTTCCAAGCTTTAAACTGACAGAAAATATAGCAGTGTTTTGAAATGTATTAATAATACTGACTGCACAGCAATTTACCATGATGTCTCAATATTTAGGGTATTTGGGTTTACTAGGTTTGGGATAGGTAAAAACAGATATGATTTTTCCTGTAGTATAAGCAGGAATGATTTTGCCTTCTGTTTACCCTGCAATACTTTCTTGAACATGCATGTACAGAGGTCAAATTTCTTGAACAAATGTACAGAGGCCACTGGGCATTATTTTACTCCTTTATTATTTAGTGACATTCATTTCATTATTTAGTGACATTTATCATTTTGAACTTTTGAACCTAATCAACAGAACCAGGTCTGCTTGCACTACTTTGCAAGCAAACATAACAAATTGGAATTGGAGTGGAAAAAGGGCCACAGATTAAATTATCAAGAGACCAATTACGCCAATGTCTACTTAGAGTAGTCATTGTTGGCCAATTATCTATTCCTACTTATTGTAAATAATATCAAAGTTAGCATTAGGTACACACATCATTAAATTTGGCTCTGTTAGCATGTTTGTCCAAAGTGCATTTGCTTTGTTCATTTAATGATATGAAAACATGTCCATGGCTTACAGTGTGCTTGCAATGTTTTACAGTGACCTGCTGTAAAGACATAAGAAAAATAAATTTATCTACATGCCAGGCCCAGTGCTCTAGGTCATTGGGAGATATTGACCTTATTTAGGTGGTTACTGTTATTATTTACATGCATAAAATTATATAATAATTTAGATTTAACAAAAGTAATAATTCATCAAAAATGTATAAAATAAATGTTCAAATATACCCTGTAGTATATTCTGACTGTGTACCTTTGAATCTGAAGCCCATTGTTTTATGATGTCATGACCTGCTCCTCACTATACACACTGCGTGCCATGAAATCTCGGCCACGCGCGCTGTGTTTCCACCACCAGTGGTCTAGTCAATAGTTTCCCTAATTTTTCTCCACTCTCATGATAATTACTTTTTAGTCTGAATAGAGCATACTCAACTTTTTTATTTTATAGTTCATTAATTAGAAATTTCAAATCACATATTTGTTTCAAAAATTAGTCAGTGTGTTTCTCACACAATGTTTCTTACTCTTTGTATCTGCTCTTTTATTCTACAGAAATTGGATATTCCCCCCTTATGTAAGCTCTAGAGTTCACCCAGATTGTCCCAACTTTATCTGTTTATCTGTTGACCCGATGTTCACAAGGAAAAAATTGTCAATGTCTTCCTATTCTAAACTGTTAAATTCTGGGACTTGAAATAAATATATATTTATCATCTGTCTGTTTCTCTTTACTCTGTTTTTCTCCATTACTAAGCCTATTTGCACTGCAGCCTGATCAGTTAATACTATAGGTCCTATTGAACAGTCTGATCCACCCTCCACCAGAGCCTCCATGCTGATAAAAAAAAAAATCTATCCTGGAGTGAGATTTATGATTATAAGAATAGAATGTATGTTCTCTCTCTCAGGTTAACAAGCCTTCATATATCTGTTAATCCAACATTCTTCATGAATAATTGCCATTCTGTGCTTTGATACTTTATAAGAAAAAGTGGTTTCATCCAGACTCCCATCTAAATCTTGATTAAAATCTTCAGCTATAAATGTATTCAGCTATCAACTATTCTCCCCACTAATTTTTGCACTTTATGAAAGAAACCTGGACCTTCTATACTTGGAGAATAGATATTGCATAAAATAACTTTTTATTCCATTAATCTTGGCTTCAAAATATATCACTCTTCCTTCCTCATCCTTTTGATCTTTTATAATGAGAAAATTCAGCTTTCCATGCACCAAAATAGCCATTCCATGTTTTTTTTTTTTTTACTAGAAAGAGAATTAAGGTATATCTGACCAACCCAGTCTCTGTAATTTAGCAGCCTCTGATTCAATCAAATGAGTCTCTTGTATGAAGGCTATGTGGACTTGTTGGGATTTGAGGTACGATAAGCACTTTTATATGGGATTTTATAGTCTGTTTACATTCCAGGTAATATAATATTAATTAATAATATAATTATTATAAATTTATAAATATAATGGAATATAAATTAACATTTATAAACAGTGCGTACGCACGGCTGTGAGCATAATCGGTGGGTATGAGCATTCCTACGCAAAGTGTGGAATTTATGAATTATATTTATACGGCCGCAAGCCACGGCGCGCACCGAGCCGGCGCGAGGGGAGAGGCGTGAGGAGGACAAAACAGCCAGAGTAAAAACGCGGAACAAGAACGCTGTACTCAGCGAACAGAAAACAAAACCGAGCATTAGGAGTGAACGCTAAAACGAAACTTATCTAGGGGAAAAGACGCAATAATTCACAAGCAAGGCTTTTGGGAACACAGGAGGCTAGTAGCATAAATGGAAACGGAGTTCATGAACCAGCAAGGAGCCATGGGAAGCTTCCGTGTTTATATCCCGTGACCCGGGAGCGAAGCCATAACACCGGAAGTAGTTGCTGGTGCGTCCGTCGTAGCTGTGGTAATGGAATGGTAGCTCGTGTTGTAGTGGTGATGGCAGGAAGCATGATAGAATCCCCCCTCGAAGGGCCAGCCAATTCAGGTCTGGAGTTGTAAAATTCCTAGATGAGAGCTGGATCCAGAATATCGCGGCGAGGAACCCAGGACCGTTCTTCGGGGCCATAACCCTCCCAGTCCACCAGGAACTCGTAGCCCCTACCACGGCGACGGACATCCAGTAACCTGCTGACTGTGTAGGCAGGCTCCCCGCCAACATCCCGAGGGGGTGGGGGTTCAGTGACGGGCAGAGATAGTGGGGAGGAGAAGGCCTTTCGAAGGAGTGAGACATGGAACACTGGGCTGGTGCTGAGGGTGCGGGGAATGGCCAGCTGGTAGGAAGCGGGGTTGATACGACGGACCACCCTGAACGGACCCACATAGCGAGACCCCAATTTGCGATTGTCTGTCGTCCCAGGGAGTCCCTTGGCTGAGACATATACCCGATCTCCAGGTTGATACACCAGGGCAACTGGCGACGGCGGTCTGCCCGACGCTTAGTGGCAGTTCTGGATGCTTTGAGGTTCTGATGGACCCTGGACCAAACCCTATGAAGTCGATTCATGGCAGTGTTGACGGAGGTGATGGGCCCGGGGACCCCGTCGTCGGGGAACCAAGAAGGGGCAACGCCAGTGGTCGCTTCAAACGGAGACATACCGGTAGAGGAGGTGTACAGTTGATTGTGGGCTAATTCTGCCAAAAGGAGATGCTTGGACCAGGTAGATGGATGGGAGGAGCAGTAACACCTAAGGTATTTGACAAGTTCCTGGCTGATGCGTTCAGTCTGACCATTGGACTGGGGGTGGTAACTGGACGTTAGGCTGACATCAACTCCTAACTGTCTCCAGAACTGGCACCAGACTCGGGCAATAAACTGGGGACCCCGGTCGGTCAATAGGTCCACGGGGGGACCATGGTATCTGACCACCTGTTTGATTATCAGGTCAGCCGTTTGCTGGGCTGTGGGATAAGTTGAGAGGGCAACTTAACGGGCAGTTTTGGTGAAATGATCCACTATGACCAGGATGAAATTGTGTCCCTGGGAGCAGGGAAGTCCTGATATGAAGTCCAAAGAGACGTGTGACCATGACCTTCGAGGGACAGGAAGAGGTTGAAGGAGTCCTTGAGGGCGTCGGTTCTCAGGCTTGTTACGGACACAGACCGGGCAGGCCTGGACATAGACTTGCACGTCTTCCTTGATGGAGGGCCACCAGAAGTGGCGTTGAACCAGTTCCAAGGTCCGTAGGTGCCCCGGGTGGCCAGCCAAACTTTCATCGTGACCCCGTCGAAGGACCCGGGGGCAGAGAGTGGTAGGTACAAGCATAGTTAGAGGAGGCACATCCCCGTTTGGGGGTTCGGATACGTGAGCACTATGAATGTGATCCAGGAGGGACCATCGGGTCTGACCGATGATGCACTTCTGATCTAGGATGGGGTAGCAATACTGTTGTCTGGTGTGTGGAGACGCGAGAGAGCATCGGGTTTAATGTTCTTGGATCCCGGCTGATAAGAAATGGTGAACCTGAACCTGGTGAAAAATAAAGCCCACCTGGCCTGTCGGGGGTTGAGGCGTCGGGCTTTCCGGAGATATTCGAGGTTCTTATGGTCGGTCCAAATGAGGAACAGGTGATCTGCCCCCTCCAGCCAATGGCGCCATTCTTCCAAGGCCAATTTGATGGCTAATAGTTCTCGATCCCCAACATCGTACCTCTGTTCCGTGGGACTGAGTTTCCGGGAGAAGTAAGCACAGGGATGGAGTTTGTGATCCAAAGAGGATGTCTGAGACAGAATGGTGCTGACACCATTGAGGAGGCATCTACAGCTACAACAAACGGTCTAGTGGGATCTGTGTGGGTAAGGATGGGAGTGGTGGTGAACCGAGCCTTGAGGGTGTCGAACGCCACCTGGGTGTCTGTAGTCCAGTGCAATGAACCGGGCTTCCCACGGAGTAGGGATGTGAGGGCATGTGCCACCGTGCTATAGTTCCTAATGAAGTGCTGATAGAAGTTGGCGAACCCCAGGAAGCGTTGGAGTTGTTTAATGGTTTTTGGAACAGGCCATAGGGTGATAGTGCTGGTCTTGGCTGGGTCCATGGATATTCCTAGAGGAGTGATGACGAATCCTAGGAAGGACGTGGTAGTGGTGTGGAATTCACTCTTCTCCAGTTTAACGAACAGGTGGTGTAGGAGGAGGCGCTGGAGGACCTGGCGGACATGCTGGCGATGAGTAGTTAGGTTGGGGGAGAAAATGAGGATGTCATCAAGGTAAACGAACACAAAGTGGCCCAAAAAGTCCCGAAGGACATCGTTTACCAATGCCTGAAAAGCCGTGGGACTGTTACAGAGCCCAAAAGGCATCACTAAGTATTCATAGTGGCCGTTGGGTGTGATAAAGCCTTTCTTCCACTTGTCACCCTCTCGAATCGGGACCAAATGGTAGGCATTGCGTAGGTCGAGTTTCGTAAAAATCATGGTGCCAGAGAGACGTTCAAAGGCAGTGTCCATCAGTGGTAACAGGTATTTATTTTTGATGGTGATTAGATTTAGTTTCCGGTAGTCGATGCATGGCCGGAGCGAGCCGTCCTTCTTCCCCACGAAAAAAAATGGAGCAGCGGCCGGGGACATGGAGGGTCTGATGAGGCCGAGAGTGAGTGCCTCAGAAATGTATTTCTCCATAGCACTAGTTTCGGGTACGGAAAGGGAGTAGAGACGTCCTCTGGGTGGGCTGCTGCCAGGTAAAAGCTCGATGGCCAGATCATATTCCCTGTGGGGCGGTAGTGAGGAGGCTCGGCTCTTACTGAATACTTGGGCCAGGTTGTGGTATTCAGGAGGTACCAGAGTCATATCGGGAGTCTCTTTACTGACATACGTACTTGCCATGAGGGCGGCGTCGGGTCTAGCTATGGAGGTGGGGGGCTCTTGGGGTTCTTCCAGGAGGTGATCCCCACATGATTTGCCCCAGTTAGACAGTTTGCCCTTGGCCCAATCGAACTGGGGTTGATGGGTGGTTAACCAGGGGTAGCCTAATACGATGGGTTCGCTGGGAATGTCCATAAGAAAAAATGAACAGTCCTCGTGGTGATTGTTGAGGGTAAGGAGGTGCAGGGGTTCCGTGAGTTTGTCGAGTTTGCCCTCATCGAGGGGTCGCCCATCTAGGTTACACCGGGCAGGTTTTATGAGATATGTGGAGACGTCGGACCAGAGATCGGTCAATGAGATTGACTGCAGACCCGGAATCGATGAGAGCTTTGGATAGGAACGGTGGATTAGTATTGGAGGACCATGTGAGAGAGATGGGCACTTCACACCGGTCCACGGAGCCACGGGGTACAACGACGCCTATCAGTGCGTCCCTGGCCTGATAGACGTTGGCGTTTCCCATCCTGGGATTCTTGGGTCGCACTGAACACAATTGTATGAGGTGGCCGGGTTGCCCGCAGTACAAGCACAAGCCCTCCTGAAAGCGTCGAGATCGTTTGTCTCTGGACAGCCGAGAGCGACCAATCTGCATAGGTTCGGGTTTACCCTCAGAGTGATCCGTCGCTTCATGGGGCGGTGGCTAGGTGTGGAGCGGGGCTCGGGCAGGTTCGAGGGGTCTCCTGCCTTTGCGTCTCCTCTCTCGCCATCGTTCATCGATGTCCTGCGCCATCTTGATGAGTCTGTCGAGCTCCATGCCCCAGTCGCGATGCACTAACTCATCCTTGACGTTCTCCTGGAGACCGTTGTAGAAAGCCGGTTGGGTGGCTAGCGTGCGAAACTCGATGGCGTAGTCATGAACGGTTCGTGTACCTTGGGAGACCTGGAAGAGGCGATGGGCAGCTGTCTTCTGCGGCGAACTCGGACCAAAAACCTTGCGCATGGCAGCGAGGAACTCTACGCTAGTGTCTAGGTTGGGGTCCTCTTGGTCGAGCATGGCGGTGGCCCAATCCATGGCTCGGCCTCCCAGCCGGGTGATAACATACGTGACCTTAGACTTCTCGTCAGGAAACTGAAGTGCTTGGAGGCACAGGATCAACGTACACTGATTAATAAATCCCTGAACGGCTTCAGGATCACCCGTGAAAGCAGGTGGGGGGGTCAGTGCCGTCACACATGGTTGAGGCGTGGTAGTCGTGGCATGGCTAGGTTGGTGCGCGGGTGTGGCAGGTGCTGACGGAGTGGGAGCTTGAAGCTTCTGAACTTCCCTAGCTAGCTGGGTGTAATGATCTCCTAGTCCCTGTAGCATAGCCTGTTGCTGCTGGACAGTGGTCATGAGCTGGCTCATCATGGTTTTGGGTTCCCAAATGTCTGCTGTGGTTTCTACCGGCTGGTTCATGCTGTAGCGCGTGTCGAGGTGCAAATGAACGAAACCACAAGTGCAGCGACGTACACAGTAGAAAGGGACCGACAGGCTTACCAGGAGATGGGTAGGAGATGAAAGAGACACCAGTGGGCTTAGTCCGGAAACGGTCCGTCTAGTGTAGGAGAGGATTAGCGGCCGCAAGCCGCGGCGTGCACTGAGCCGGCGCAAGGGGAGAGGCGCGAGGAGGACAAAACAGCCGGAGTAAAAACGTGGAACAAGAACGCTGTACTCAGCGAACAGAAAGCAAAACCGAGCGTTAGGAGTGAACGCTAAAATGAAACTTAGCTAGGGGAAAAGGTGCGATAATACCCAAGCAAGGCTTGGGGGAACACGGGAGGCTAGTAGCATAAATGGAAAGGGAGTTCATGACCAGCAAGGAGCCGTGGGAAGCTTCCGTGTTTAACAGTAGAAGTAGTTGCTGGTGCGTCCGTCATAGCCGTGGTAACGGACGGAGCTGTAGCTCGTGTTGTAGTGGTGATGGCAGGAAGCGTGACAAAAAGTCTATTTTAATTTTGAACATGGATGCAAAATTTACTCAGTGGGCTGAATTACAACCTTATATTTGAATGTATTTGATAATTAATGAGGTAAATATCAATATATACACATGAGTACAAAGAAAATCAGTGTTAATGAAACATTTTTAAGTTAGTTCAGTTTGGCCTAGAGAAATATTTTCACACAACATAACTAAAGGTATGATAAATGGCACATAATAATAGTTAAATCATTAACAATGATATAAAATGTCTTTTTTGTGTAGGTCCATGAAGAAGGTCTCCAATCAATAATTGTTGAAACATTCAAAGACCATGGTAAATACATATTATAGAGGGCATATTGTATTTTCTGTAAAGGTTGTTGTTAATTTTAAAGGAGGAACAGGAAGCTGAAAATACGTAAACTTGTACTTTCTATCTTTCACAATGGGCTAAAAAAATAAAAGAAAAATTATTTCATGGTACCAAACAGATTTTCCTTAAGTATTTTTTTGAGCATTTAATTTCTTATATTGTATGTGCATTATTTTTTTAAAGTTTAGATTCATTAATGTATTTTGTGTTTATTTACTTATTAGTTGACTTTAAAAAGGAAACTTCCAGGGTTTCCTTTTTTGCAGTTTTGTAATAATCAGGTTGTTTGTATTCACTGCTTTAAACAGTTAATAATGTAATATTGTTCTTGAGTGAGCAGCTTATGGACGTTTGGCACATAGACTGATGTTGTGTTTAATTTGTTTATGCTTTTAAACTTTTACCTTTAATCTGCTGTGTAAAGTGATTTGAATAATAATTACTCTTAGTAAAACCTTATTATGGTATTTTTACGTTTGTATGTTGTACATTTCATTATTCTGTTCTCATGTATTATTATAAGTATTATATTCCAAACTATATATTTAGTATTATAGACTATAATATAGACCATGTGATGTGACACTATTATAGGCTTTATGGAAGTTGGAGCCAGTTGGAGCCAATATAATCATCATGGAGCTTGTCTTTGGAATTATTTAGTGAGCTAGTGGTTGCGCACTTGCCTTTTGTTGTTATAATCATGGAGAACGAACAGCATCCAGCCTTCAGCAACCTGCTTGCCTTTCTCGTGTCACTCCTGTGTAAATTTAGTGGAAACGTAATACTTTTTTCTGAAGCTTCTGCTTTTCAGCTGTTTGTTTTCAGAGTTTCTTTGCAACATCATTGCACAATGTCACTTCTAGTTATTCACTCACTAGACACATTTTGCCCCATACAACGTAAATAAGAGCAAAGCAAAATTCAGAGCAAAATAGAAATTTATCATTAGGTCTCCACTCCGATCACTCTTTCTCTCGCTACACATGTGCACAAATTCTTGTTACCTCCGTGTGTTTCACATGATATTTGATGATGATGATTTAAAACAACAACAATATCAAAAATGTTGGACATATTTGCAAATTACACTAGTGCACCTAATTAAAAAATTCATTTACACTGTCTTAAAAATAAATAAATAAATAAATAAAACAGAGTCAGAGTCTGGAGCCCTGGCACAAATGGAGATGGAGGAGTGTCAGTTACAAGAACAGAGGGAGAACACCAAGAGACAAACTGACCCCGTTTTTTAATTCCTATATCGTTGGTAAGTGGAGAAACGATTCAGACACAAAGAACACGAGTCAGGAAATAAGGCCTGTATAGTAAAGTCTGCTTCAGCAAATATGGGGCTCTTTCAGTCAGTAGAGGTTAAGGTATGAAACATTGTGGTTTGGTTTCTAAGCTAGTTGAGCTGTGTGGCTTTAACCGGTGAGAAATGAGGAAATGCTGAGTCCTTCACATTCTCAGTTAAGCAAACTGTAAAACAGCCTCACATGCATGTTCACGCTGCTGCAAGTTCCTGTGGCATGTGCAATGGCTTTCAGCACAAACTCTATCAGCTCTCACATGTCATGTCAATGCCAAATTTGGTGTCAGTCTCCATTCCCCAGAATGCACCTCTGCCTACAAACAGGACCACCTGGAACACTCGCATGGTCAAGTTCACCTGCTTCCTGATTGTACACAGCTGGACTCCGTTACCACCACACACTATATAAGCACTCTCACAGCACAAGGACTTTGTGAAGTATTCAGTCAGCTCAGTTTAACATGTGACAAGCCTTTTGGTTGGTTACTTCTGGTTTTGACCCAGATTTGTTTTCTCATTTTGTGATTCTTGTCTTATAGCCTGTTTGCACATCGCCTGAGCTGATGTCTGTTTACAAATGCTTTTTAATAAAACCATTCACTGAAACTGTCTCCATCTCTGCTTCCTGACATCAATGAGATGAGCTAATAAGCAGTCTGTATAGCAACATAAAGGCTCACAACAGAAATCAAGTTACTGTAATCACAGTTTGAGGTTGACATTGTTGGATATCAGCTTTGTTTCATTAAAATATTAGACATTTACAATAGCATATTTTATTTTTAAAAGCAGCACAGAAGCCAGTGAAAGCACCAAACACACCAACATTATATTGTAGCGTTTTCCGCTTTTTGAATAGGAAAAGAGCCAACACAGGAAAAGTTTCTCAAACTTGGGATGAACTCCCTGGTTTATTTACACAGCAATGCACAATAGGTACCACACTTGAAAACCCCGGCACGCACTCAGATACCTTAGCATAGCCTGCCTCCCGGAACCACATTCCGAGCTCCGTGCACCCCAAGGACGGTAGCTCCCAATAAAATCCCAGAATCCGGCTAGCCCACCCCAAATAAACATCCCTCACATATAAAACACAACAGAAAAGAACATTAACAAAACTAAAGCCCCAAATATATAAGAGAAACCCCAAATACAAAACCCGTGCCGAACGGCATGCCGGGAAAACTGCCCGCGACCCCAAAATCGCCACAATATAATAATTTATATTGTATCCCCCCTCAGTGCACAGTGTTTGTCCTGCAGAGATACTGCTGTGTGTTTGTTTGTTTCTCGTGTGGTGCAGAGCTTTATTTCCAGGTTCCTGTGTAAATCCACACTTTTCATTTGGACTGTGGATGAGTTTTATAACAGCTCTATCAGTTCCGATCTGTTTGCACTTTATGCTATAAAGAAAAGAGAAAAATCACACCATGTTAACTGACTATTTCACGTGCTGGTCATTGCTGTTATCAGTGTCAGCAACATTGTGACCATATACAGAAACCACAATGTCTCTCTCTCTCTCTCTCTCTCTCTCTCTCTCTCTCTCGCTCTCTCGCTCTCTCTCCTTCCTCTTTCAAAAATATCAAACACATTGCTTTAAGATTCCCTCTTCACATCCCTGTTAAAAGTGAAGGTTTTCACCTTCAGTTTCAGACCCCACCAAAAAAATGTCTTCCATCTTGCCATCCTCCCCAACAGCCCAGATATGTGAACAATACGAGAAATTGTAATCACATACAGGCAGTGATCAGTACATGCCAGATATTCCTGCAGCTCCTTTAATGTTGCTGTAGGTCTCTTTGTAGCCTCCCTGATCAGATTTTATTTTGCTCATTCATCAATTTTCTCATTCTTCAAAAGACGTCCTGTTCTCGGTGATGTCATTGCAGTCCACCATTTTCTCCACTTGTTGATGATGGCCTTCATGGTGTTCCAGGGTACATCTAATGTTTTGGGAATTCTTTTGTGTCCCTCTCCTGATGAACTTTTCAACAGTGAGATCTCCTACATGCAGTGTAAGCTCTTTGTGGACCATGACTTCAGCAATCAGATGAAACCAAGAACATATCAAGAAACAGAAACAGCTGATGTTTATTCGGAGTTAATCAGAGCCACTTCACTGATGACAGGTGTATAATAATTAACATTTCAACATTAATCTAAATGTGATTGGTTCATTCTGAGAACAGTCACATGCTCTATTATATAAGAAAGCGAACTCTTGTGTAACCAGGTTATAGTAAGTTATTTTTTTCCCCTGAAATGTTTTTTTTGTTTTTCACTTTCACCAAGATCTGGCATGATTTATGTTGGCTGTTTGCTGATTAGTTGGTCAAAAACATTTAAGAAAAAAAAATCATACAAACTCATGTTGAAAGTAATCATCATAATGATCCATATAATGATTTACCTTGGTTTCATTTTTGTCACATACTTTTGTCATATACTTGAAAGAGGAAGTAGAGAGAGAGAGAGAGCGAGAGAGAGACTTTGTGGTTTCTGTATGTGGTAATAGAAAGTTTCAATGTTGCTGACACTAATTACAGCAATGACCAGCATGTATTTCTTCTACTTCTTCTTCTTCTTCTTCTTCTTCTTCTTCTTATTATTATTATTATTATTATTATTAAATGTTACAAAAATGCACTTTTAATAGTGGTGTATGGACTTTTTATACTGATTGTACCTTCAGTCATGTGGGGAGATACTTATAACATTATAATGCACATTATGAGTCGTGAAAACTTTTGTTTGCTGCTTGTAATGAAGTCTGATGTATGAATTTCCACCTGCATCACCCCTCTCTCTCTCTCTCTCTCTCTCTCTCTCTCTCTCTCTCTCTCTCAAGTGTGATTGCTCTTTAGAAACACAGGAAGTGTTGAGGCTTTAACACAGACTCTGCTCATTCAGTCAGTCATCAGTAGGACAGGATGGAGCTGCGTCCAC
>JAQMYM010036422.1:0-18633 GCA_030014255.1 Parauchenoglanis ngamensis | reverse complement strand
CCAAGGAGAAGCTGGAGCCAATCCCAGCTGATTTCAGGCGTGGGACAAGAGGTGGGGTACACTTTGGGAAGTTTGCCAATCTATCACAGAGATGAACAACCATTTACACCTAAAGGCAATTTTGAGTAGCCAATTTACCTAAGCTTCATGTCTTTGGGCAGAAACCAGAGTAGCTGAAGGAAGCCCACACAGGCACTGGAAATACGTGCAAACTCCACACAGAAAGTCCTCTGTCAGCCGGCAGATTCAAACTCAGAACCTTCTTGCTGTGAGACATTAATAAATTCATTAATTTATTTATTATCATTAGAAAATGTTTATGTAAAACAATGAGGATCAGCAATTCAGGTCATTTTGAACATGCTTTAGCCAACACAGCTACTGTATATCTCTCCAGGGCTTAATCTTAAATGGATGTACAACATCACTATGTAAATATGAAGAATCACGTCTTTGAAAAGATAAAGATGTTGAAGATGGCAGGTGTTTATGTGGATTCCTTAAATGTAAAATAAAGCTAAATGGTGGTGACTAAAGACATACTTCAACTGTTGTAAATAAATAAAGACAAATCTGAAGGAAAAAAATTGTGATAAAGGTTTGATATTGCCTTGAGATTTTTACCTTGCTTTTATACAACATATCAGCTGTTATAATACAATGAAATTAGTAATTGAGAGAGTTGAGTGAAAGATGACTGCTGATTAAGTGAAAGTGTAATACAAGTACCAAGCAGTAAATTTGTGAATATTAATGAAGTGAGTGTGTGGGTTTTCACAGGCTGGTCTCATTGCCCTGTACTGTCTGACAGACACAGGAGAGTGAATGGGCTGTTAGGAGATAGATAGGCCTTGAGACCTAGCTATAGGCCATTGTGGTTGTAAGTGGATCATCCAAGAACATTTAAAAAATCTGAGCTATAGCATTTCAGTACAGCTTAGGAATAAATCCTGGCCAACTGTCTGTGTTGTTTTTCCCATCTTGTAACTCTCACTGTGAGTTTCTCTGGAGGTCTTCAGGTAGTGTTTTGATTATTATATAATTATTATATAATTCAATTTCACTATTTATATCTGCAACTGTATCAGTTAGTGCTCTAAATATCTATATCCGTACCTGTTTTCAGGCTTTAACCTGGAAGGGGGATTTTTTTTTCCTCTTCTTTTGTTTAATGAAAGACTTTGTAAAACAAATTTAGAGCTTTGTTTCTAAACACCTTATACATTTTAGAAAATAGTTGCTGAAACTTGTGAAAAGATTGTAAACTACATATTACTGAATTGTGGATTTACATTTACGTCATTTGGCAGACGCCCTTATCCAGAGCGACTTACATGCATCGTATTTTATACAAGTGAGCAGTGAAGGTTAAGGGCCTTGCTCAAGGGCCCAGCAGTGGCAGCTTGGCAGTGCTGGGATTTGAACTCACGATCCTCCGATCACTAGTCAAACGTCTTAACCACTGAGCTACCACAGACCTAGATTTAGGCTAGATTTAGACTGTCAAACAGTTTTTCATCTTTTTCATCATTTTTGGGCTGGTCAGAAATGCTGGCTTGATGATGCACTGGAGCCATCTATTTAGCATAACCCCTCCCCTAACACCACAGCTTATAAACATTGGAGCACATTAGCATTGGAGGTTATCCCACTCGTTTGCAACTTCAAGTCCAAGATATAAATTGCAATGTCTTTCATTCACACTCACACATACCCTCTCTCTCTTTCTTTCTCTCTCTTTTATTTACGCACTTGCTCACTCCCAAAAAAAATATTTCCAGGATATTGTATATATAATTTCTGGGAGTCTTGGAGCAGCTGTCAATATGCAGGAGACTCCTGGAACTTTTGAGAGAGGTGTGATGTCTATAACGAACACGTGAGCTTGGGTGTGGTTTTGCGCAATTGTGCGTGGTTTCAGTGCTTTCAGCTAACATGCCCTCAGCATCTCAGAAAAGAGAATACTGCTTATTTTTTTCATGATCTTGAAGCCAAATGTGCAAACACTTTGATCCTTGGTGAAAACACAGAGGAGTATGAACCTTATAAGTTGATAATAAAACACACACACAAACTTACTAAGCTTGAATCTCAATTGTGTGTCCACCCTGTTCATGAGGGTACTAGGTAGGGAATTCATATTGGGTGAAAACAAGCCATTTCCGATTTGCCACTAGAAAACCTAGATTTAATGGGGTTCATCTAAAAGAAATGTAAGCTGCAAAACAATAAGAAAAAAAGAAATTTGAAACATTAAATTGCTGTTTAAAATTGCTCAAATTATTTAAACCCTGGCTGCCAGAAAAAAAGGACTTTTGAAAAGATTGAGAAACTTTGACAGACACTAGACTAGGTCACTGCTGAAGATTTGTGTTCTGGTAGAGAAGCAATTCCAGCCAGTGACATTAATCAGGACATCTGTGAGACTGGGATTGATCATTGGATGTTTTGTTTTATTTGGGTAAGAAGGGTAACCAAATTCAGAGTGGGTATTTCAGCATGGCGCAGCTCACTTTAGGGTGAAAAATAGTGGCAACATGGAGGATTATGGGTAGTTTGTCAAGCCGAGCAATGTCAGTTAAAATGTCGTTTTAACAGTGGTCAAGGTTCACCAATTCAAATAAATACATTTGGAGTCCATATTTATAGCTATTGCTATTATAAATAGCAGCCTATTTTGCTAAACATTACACATAAAAATCACTATTCTATTCCATCACTATTATATAACCTACTTTCACTTCAGGAGTTTCCCAAGAACTTAAGAAGACAGCTATGAAGAAACGATAACCATTTAAGGAAAAGACATTGATGAAATGTTTGGCAACAGAATGAAACAGAGAATAAAAACATGCAAATCAGCCTTTGAAAGTGAGAAATTAAAGAAGATATTAAAAGTTTTTGATGCAAGTTGCACTGCCAGATGTTTCAAAATCTGCGTTTTAGCCATAGTCTTTGTGGTTTTGGACTCCTTGCTATGACAGTGAAGTCGAGACTCCTGACAACAGTTCTGCTCAGTCATGTAAAACAATGCTCAGAACAAATTTACATTTTTTTTTTAAGTTTTAACTAATTCATATGCTCCCAGTGGTAAATATCAATCTGCCACCTAGACTCCTAGGGTAGGTTCAGAAAGAGATGCTTCCACTTGATATCTCAAAAACATTGTCCAAGATAAGGGTTTAGGATTCACTATGCAGGATAAGGGTTTATTCCTGGTGTTTTGTACCTAATGCCTGCATACAACCAGCTCATAGATGCTGGTACCAATATGCTGGGTTCATATCCAGGAGCCAGATGCATAATTTCAATGTGTGGGGTCTACTCTGTCATGTGGGTTAGGTAGGCAGCTATTCAGAAAGGTGTTCAACTGCCCACTTTTAGAGCTTGCTGGCTGAACATCAACAGAGTTTTTGTCCCTTAAATATTAAGTAAAACACCACTGTCAGTTCTCTCTAATATGTGTGACCCCCTTAGAAGAGCGACTGTGACCTATATTATGGTTACAATCCACATTCATCATATTACTTCACAGACCATTGTGTCAGCTGCTTTATATATGGGTGCATGCCAAAGGGATATAAGTGAACACATCAACATCTGTACAAGAGGAAACCTGCGTCTACATTTCAAGGGCTCTTTAATGCAGTTGATTCATACTGGCATAGCCTAGTAACTTACTTGGGGGACTATACAATGATTTGTGATAGGCATTCGATCAACAGTGTCATGTTGACGATCCAACTTTTGTTTCACTAAGGCAGACTTAATAAGGCAGCATTACACTCTGATCATTAGATGCTCCAGTGGCAGGCTATCAGCACCCCCTTCTGCAGTGGGCCTCAAGCTTTGAGGATAAAATGTACTTAAATGTGCTGTCGCATTGCCACTAACAGCTCTTAAACCTGCCCCATGCCTGCTGCCAGCTCCTGTGCATTTGTTCCAACATGGTACTTATTTGTCTTCTGACAACTTTTGCTTCTGCTATTGTAACAAGATGAAGGACATTACCTTCATCACAGTAAGATGATCCATTGCTGAAAGGATTTCCATAGCCCTTGAGGTACATTTTTTGGCATTAATGGCATTATGCCTCATATTTAGGGCAAGGTTTACAAGTGCCTGTAAAAGTGCCTGTTCCTGTCCCAAGCAAATTCGGGCATGTGTTATGTCCATCATCCAACTCTGTTGGCAGAGCAAACAACTCGCTATAAACTTGGCAGAACCAACATCATGCAATCCGATTTTGAAATGCAGAAGAGGATGAAAAGTTTCAACAGTTAACAAAACGTTTATAGACTTGTTAAGGATGCAAGATTACTTACTCTGTGTCTACAATGCCCATGTTAATTCATGCCAAAGTCAAACAATAGGTCACGTGTCTTGCTCAGTGACACAGTGAATCAAAATGAAGGCAGCAATAAAACAAATATTAGTTACCATCAATCACAGTGCACATCATCACACTCTGTGTTCTGGAAAAGGAAACATGTGGTCACATGTTTTTTACATTATCTACTATATATAATTTTGAAAATGACAGGTTTTCCTGATCTGAATTTGTTTGTGTTGCACATTTCACATCCATTAAAGTAAAAATGGAGAAAATCACTTAAAGATTCCATTCCAATTCCACTGAAAGACATCTCACCTTCCTCTAAATCTTTTTACCCACCCCATGATTTTCTTATGGAAAATCAACTACAACAAGTATCACGTGGGAAATGAGTTATCACTTTGTTTATAAGAATCTTTCACATGCATCTCTGTCTCTGTGCTATCTATAACTTTACTAGCTAAATGTGATTTCACACACAACTCTGATTAAGGAAATCTTAGCATTTAAAAACTGTCTGCTGTTATGTGTACAGTGTGTAAGCACTCTTCTAAGTTTTGTTGATGATGTGCCACAAACAATTTGACACATAATATCCAATTATGAACTGAACTGATTAGGCATATTTCCATTTTCCTATGGAACATAGTGATGCAAAAACTTCATCAAAGTTGTGTGTGTGGAAATCACAATTAGCTAGCAAAGTTTTAGACATCAGCAGACTGTTTTTACAACTGTGTTAAATTAGCACCTCACCCAGCATGCTCTTTGCAGGCAGATGCCAAGGCAAGGTTAGAGAGTATGGTCTAAATAAAAATTCCCATTTTGTTTCCAGTCATTTTGGTGAAATATATGTTTTCATAGGTATAGGTGTCAGTGGTATTGACAGCAAAAAAAGAAAATAAAGTTTGGCCAAAAATCCAATTTAGTCATTTTTAGCTGTTTTTCCAAATACTGGCACAACAATATATTATAAATAACAATAGATATTACCAGGCTATCACACATATGCTTTAACAATTATATTTAACAATAAAAGATTTAACAATAAAAAGGTCAGCAATAAATCTCAAAAAATTAGAATATTGTAGCAGGTTTTTTTTAATATTCTACATGTATGAGGCCATAGTCATGAAGTGACTCAACTACCCTGGCTGTCCAGAACCAAAGCAAGTACAACCATGGATAAGTTTCATCATATTCGTACTAAATAAACATAAAAATTTAATACAAAAATAAATTCAACCAATCCTTGATGTGAATCTAACAATTAGCTTCTTAGTTTAAAAGATGTAAGAGGATAACATCAAGCAATAAACACAGTCATTAATTATGGTTAAACAGTGTTTGTTAATCACTGTTATGAAGTATTAGCAAAGGGATACATGTTTTACACTTTCCAGTAAGGGATACTGAGAACTGGATAACAAGTAATGTTTACATAATGGTTAAATAAATATGCAAACATACTTGAAGAGACAGAAAAAACCAGAATACCATGAAACATGCCCACAGATCATCAACTGTCACAAAAAAGGGTTCAAATTAGATGACTGACAAAAAAGTTGTTGGTTAAGACAATTATTTACTAATATTAGTTAATAAATTAATTAATGTGCAGACTATCGCCGAGCACCATTCACACACTCATTCACACTAAGGGGCAAATTAATGTCACCAAACCACCTATCCGCATGTTTTCGTGAGATGGGAATAAACTTCACAACCCAGAGGAAACCCTGCAGACACCGGGAGGAAATGTGAAACTGTAAACTGAGCTCAGGATCGAACCAGGGACCATGAAGATGTGAGGTGGCAGTGCTACCTGCTATATCTCCAGTGTACATTCAAAGAAAACAGTCAATTGTTAATGTAAGTAGGCTATAAAATATATATTAATTGAACAGCTCAGTTCTATAATTTTCAATAACTATATAAAATAGATAATGTTCTTTACAGTTATCAGTATATCAGCTTACTTTGATAATTAGCATTTGACAAATTAATGCTTCATAAGAAATGTGATCTTCAGATTTAAGGCTGATAAAAAGTAAAGTATCAATTGGAAGAGAAAATAAAACCATATATTCTTTCAAAGAACTTCTCATTTTATGAGCTCCTGTAAAATTAAATCCATTTACTATCATTTTTTAAGATTAATGATACTGGGAAATTTACTAACAGACTCTATTTCCCAGAATCCCATTCCGCATTTAAAATATGGCTTCCAAGAACTCCAATTTCCAATAAACATGCTCCCACTCACCTGATTGCTGATTCCATTCACCTAGACTCAATCACACAGCCTTAGTATTTAAGGCCTTGGTATGTGCACAGACAGAAATACAGACAGACAGGCAGACTTGTGCTGTGTTGCAACACACTCCAGTAATTTACCAAGCCTTTATATTCTAATTGCTTATTTGGTTATTGATCCTATTTCTGTGCCCTAGTTTTTGCCTTTTGTTGATCACCTAAACTGTGCCTGTTTCCTGACCACAATTTTCCTGATTTACAATTTGGATTTGTTTCATGGATTTTCTGGTTATTTTTAAAGAGCTGTTGTATTGCATCTGCATCTGTGTCACTCATATCTCTGACAGGTTGTTTTGTGAAAAGATTTAACTTAATAAAACACTCTAACTGGAGTTAGTGACGTTTATGGAAGAAGGGATGGATAACACAACAGAAATTCAAAATGTAGTACACATTTGGCATCATGTTATATTAACTATGACATATTTCTGGATTGTACCTCACTAAAATTTAAATCCTGGTTTTGGTCCTGATGTCATTGGCCTATATGTATTTGCTTCAGCATGTATTCATTGTTTATATATTAATTATTTAAAACTGATGCATGTTTCATGAGAACAAAGATATTTTTGATGAACAAATGTTAACACTATACATATCACTGTAGTTTAATATAAGGTTGTAAAAGCATGGAGTGTGTTTTGTAACCAATAGCTTTCATTATGTGGTTTACGGCGTTTTGGGAAGGCCTTTGTTTTTCACCAATGCCAGATCATATTTTTCTTGCAAGAATTGCATCCTGTCATGTTATTTAAATCAAAGTGTCAGTAAATTAAGCCTGTGTAAGCTGTTTATTATGATCCAGAAGTAATAATAAATAATGGGAAGAACCGAGGATTCAAGGAGCGCCAAACCATGAGTGAATAACTGTCATTGTGTGACTTATTATATTATTATATTTCTGGTGTGTGTGTGTGTGTGTGTGTGTGTGCGTGCGTGTGTGCATGCATGCGTGTGTGCATGTGTGTGTGTTTGCAAAACATTTAGGAATAATTCTTAAGTTTTAAATGATCTATCTGTTTACTATCAGAAATTAAATATATTTGCTTTTATGTATATTTGTACCCTGCTCTAAAACCTCCCAGTATAAACATTATTCTAAAATGACATGAAACCAAAACAGTATATCTGTTTTTGAAGGCTCCTGGTATGAATTCAGGTTCTAAATTAAAAAAATCGTATGCATGATGATTACTATGACATTGCAATGTAGGCAGCAGAGAGATGCACAGCTGTCTTGAAGTTGGGCTACGCTGTGGGTTTGGCTCCACTCACTGTTGAAGCAGTAGGTCATCATAATCACGAGGCTCTGGGCGTGTGTGTTCTCTAAGTAATGAGTGCATGTGTGGAACTGGCTCTGGAGATGTTATTACCTTTTATTAGGAGTCACTGTCATTAATTCACATGAAGGAAAGCGGTTTAGGCCATGCTATTACTCATACTGCTGTGGACCAACTTTTTATCAAATTAATTTACGTTCTTAATCTTAGAGGATATTAATTAATTAATTAATCTATTTTTTAAAACTCCCAATCTAAACAGTACTGATTTTTCTAAATGTAGAGCAACTTCATAAGCTAATTATTAGCAGGATGTTTCTCATGTAAAGGAAATCCACTGTTGTTTTCTCCCTTTGTTTAGACAGCTGTATTGCATCACACTCTCACCTGTCCAATTTTGCCCATTAGGGAGCTGACAATTTTTGAAAAACTGGAAAATATTACTACAAAAAAATCATAAATTGCAATATCTGCTTCCTAAGAAAGTATGATGAAACATTTCTAGGGTACCATAAGGATTTATTCTGGCTCTTCCAGAATAATTCCCTGTTAATGGCAATATTCCAGTTTAATACTCCCCTGACCTTCTGCGGCTGATTTCTGGTTTACCTCATCTTCATTTCCATTCTGGTCCCCAGTGAAGACAGTCTGCTAAAACAGCCTGTAAAGAATATTAGAAAGTGCACAAGAAATATGCACTGTCAAAATGCTACTTCTTCATTCCAGTTATCATGTAAAATATAGTGCTCTCCAGAATTACTGGCACCCTTCATAAGAATGAGCAAAAATGGCTGATGGAAGCATCTGATTAGCCAGTTGTCATAATCTACAAACAAACTTTGGTTTGAAAAGTTTAACTGAAATGCAAGACAACAACAAAGGAACTAGTGAAGAAGTTGTATCAGTTGCCAAATTATTTACATCCACAATTAAAACAGTCTTATATCACCATGGCCTGAAAGGCAGTCATGCAAGGAAGAAACCCCTACTAACATGATACAGTTAGATAAAATCTAACTGTTTGGCCATAATCATTAGCAGTATGTATGGAGGAACAAAGGTGATGCTTTTAATCCAAAGAACATCATCCCATCTGTGAAGCATGGGGGAGTTAGTGTCATGTTGTAGGGGTGTTTTGCTGTTTTGAAAACAGACTGGTCACTACATAAAATAGATAGCATCATTAGGAAGAAATATTATCTAAAGATACTAAAGCAAAACCTCAAATTCTACAGAAACATTATGCCTGCCAATTTACAGAAAAACGCATCCAATCTAATTGGGAAGAGACAATGCAGCAAGACAATGACACAAAACAAACTGCTAATACAACAAAGGACTTCATCAGGAAGGTTTTAGACTGACCAAGTCAATCACCAGACCTTAACACAACTGAGCATACATTTTACCTCCTGAAGAGGAGACAAGGGAGAAACCCCCAAAACAAACAGTAACTGAAAGAAGCTGCAGTCCAAGCCTGGAGCACCACAAAAGTGGAAAATGGAACAGTTTGGTGGTATCAGTGGGTTACTGGGTTGATGCAGTTATTGCAAGCAAATGATATATTTGAGGTTTGAAGGTGCCACGTTGTTCAACTTGTCTAGATGTAGATATCAGGAATTGCATGTTGAAATTCTGAGCTATCATCTCATATCCAACACTGACAAGTCTAAATGTTGTCAGTGTATAGCAAAAACAAAAAGGGCTTGCCCTTCCAATCCTTTCAGAGGTGACTGAGATAGCCTATATATACTTTGATGTAACAATGGCACTAATAAAGGTGGAGCTGATGTAGTATGGGCTATTAACGGCTACAAACAAATTGCAAAAATATATATAGCCCCGCCATCTCAAAGTAGCAAGTGCTCCACCCTGTTGGGAAAGCACTGGAGCAACGCACTGCTGGACCCAAAACAACCCCTGCTGCAGCATGGAAGAAGCAGGGCCAAGAATAAGATAGATGCCTGCAGAGGTGGGGCTGCTAAACCTTTCATGGCTGGAGGGAGATAATCATCTACCCTCTAGCAGAAGACGGTGAGGAATAAAAGGGAGATGGCAGCGACCCTTGGGTGAGTAAGACAAAACAGAGAAGTGATGTGTTTCTCTCGCCCTCTCTCTGTAACTCCTAGATTCCCTGTGCGAGTTGTTTGCTGGAAGCTCTTTTCTCTGGACTGTGCTCCAAGAGACCCGCTCCTGTAACCTCGCTGTCCTCAGCATGCACCATCACCTCCCACACTTCAGCTCAGGCTCCCCTGACCCTTCAGACTGCCGTGAGAGCTGATCTCTGTACCAAGACTAGCACCTTCTTCCCCTCTCTGCACTGACTGCTCTCCACACACTTCAGCACGTCTGTTTCCACTACCATACAGTAAACCATCACTTGCACCAGAAGCCCCTGGATCTGGCATTGTCTGTGTGTTGTCGTGGTTCCTTGATCACTCTATAGAGTGAGAGAGAGTTTACACATTATGTTTACATATATAACATTACACCAAAATTATTTGGTAACAATTTATTTTAAGGAACACATATTCAGTCTTATTAAGGTCCTGTTCTTTGCTTAGTAAAATCCAATTTAGACACTTCTAAATGGTTTATTCACTGTGAATTATACTTTATTCTTAAACACTTTCACAATTTGGGATATGTTGTGTGAAAATGAGTAATAAATGCACTATTAGTTGTGATATTAAATGCCATCATTATGCACACAACTGAGCATGAATTGATCATCTAAATATATATCTTAATAGCGTAAAATTAGCAACATGTTATAACTGTAGGTTCTGGTGGCTTCAAGTCATTTATACACATGTCTGAAGACTATAATATTACAATATACATAAATCAGCCATAACATTAAAAACGCCTGCCTAATATTGTGTAGGTCCCCCTTTTGCCACCAAAACAGCTCTGACCCATCGAGGCATAGACTCCAGACTCCACAAGACCTTTGAAGGTGTGCTCTTGTACCTGACACCAAGACATTAGCAGCAGATCCCTTAAAACTTGTAAGTTGGGTTAGCTTTCACTCCCCATCTGCATCAATGAGCCTTGGGTGCCCATGATCCTGTCACAGATTTACCGGTTGTTCTTCCTTGGATAACTTTTGGTAAGTACTAACCACTGCATACTGGGAACAGCCCACAAGACCTCCCATTTTGGAGATGCTTTGGAGATAAGACAATTCTTATTTCAGCTTTGGTGGCCTTGGTTTTGTGGACATAACATACTGTAGGTTGGCCTGATTTCTTTGCTACAAATGTCCAGACAAATAACTAAGATGACTGAATGGCAACATCAATTACATTTTAATATGTAACCAGTATTGATTAGTTCATGACTATGAATAAGAGAAAGTGGTAATGTTTTGTTTCACGGTGGCACCTCATGCAATGACTACTTAGTAGTCTCCTGAGACCCAAACTCTAATGTTGTATTATTTCTGTTTCTTAGCACCTAATAACTATTGAACTTGATCAATGACTTCAAACAGGAAGAAGTTCGGAAAAAGAGTAATACTCAATGGCCCTCATAGGAGGATCTTATGAGGATATACACGCAATGTAGTTGGGAGAAGATGTGATGTCCTCATATGAAGACAGTGGGGTCTTATGAGGTTAAGCCATGGACTCTGAAATAGGGGTCTGTGACCCCGATTTTTTAATCCCATGTCAAACTCTTGCTCTTACAATACATTTGACCTTGCAATATAGTTGTTCTATGTGCCAAAATATAAACAAATTAGTAATTTAAACAACTGTGACTTACACCAGGATTAAGCAGTTGTGGAATAAGAATGAACACATTTTGTACATGTATGGCAATGGCCTAGCCGAGCAACCTGGACCTTTGCATAGAAATGTGCAGGGAATAGACTGCAGTAAAAACAAACGTGTTTATTAAGCACAGAGGTGAAGGTAAAAAACGGCAGGCAGTATCAAAATCCACAAACAGAAACAGGTTCAGGCACTCGGCAAACAGAGCAACATAGAAAAGGCGAAAAAAAACAATATCCATAATACAAACAAAGTAAAAAAAAAAAAAATATCAAACACAAGAAAAACCAGGCTTGGCAGAAGAAGACACAAGGGCTAAACTAATGTTTTGTGGAATCATAGCCAAACTGAGAGTCCTTATAAATGCTGCATGAGTGTGTAGAATGAATGGCATGCACCTCCATCCAATTTGCAGTCATGTGTCACTCAACCCGGGAGTGTGTGTCAGCCATCTTGGTTGGATGCAAGTACTCATGGGAACTGTAGTCCTAGGTTGTCGTTTGCAGCATAAATAGAAGTGCGTGCTTCAGAACTATGCACGATGAAGATATCAAGAGCATGCTGCGCACGGCAGAGTACACAGAGCACACTATGCATCCAGCGAGGGGCAGATCATGTTCGTATTAAAGTAAATACCACCTATTCCTTTGACTTTTTTGTTCTGGTGCATATGTGGCACCAAGTGTTACAAAACAAGCACAGTATGGTGTAAAACCAGCAATCCTACCAATGACGCTGTGTTTTCCCAATGAAGTACATCCTGAGAGGGCAGGGGGAATTAGCATATGAATGAAACTTGTACATTTAATATTTACATTTATATTTAATGTTTATATTTATATTTAACATTTACATTTAACATTTATGTTTCATATTTACCTTTATATTTAAAATTTAATTAAAATGTTATTTGACTATCTGAATGTATCAGAATGGCCTCAAATATTCCAAAACATATTCAGAGAGATATGAGTAGTCAATTTGTTATTTTTTTTATTTGGCATCCTATAGAGGTATACTTCAACTTAGAACTGATGAGACATATCTGTTTCAAATTTGAAGCATGGAGAATATGTCTTTGTCCATTGGTCTTTAACCTGTTTCTTGGTGTTTATTCTGTTTCTGTCAAAACTTCCTTTTGTGACCTTTCTAACTATCTCTGGTACTTCTACCTTTATGTTAAAAAATAGATTCATTGAATTTCAGACCTTTTTTTCATAGCCTGCTTTGATTAGTAATAACAAACCCTGGCAATCATTATCAGCAATTGCATGTCATAATGTTATAATATGGCTCATATACTTGATGGCCTGAATGAGAGACACTCACTCAGAGAGGTCCAGAAAATAATATCTTAATATATACTAAACTGTGTATATAAATATACATAAATAAATGCTGCATATATAAAATAGTCAGTGAAAGGGTTTTTTTCTGGTCACACATAGTGAACAAGCTTTTAGTCTCAATCCTCTAGGAATGACCATATATAAACTTTTGAAGTTTTTAAATAAACTAGAGGGTTATCTTTGGGATTGCTGTATATAGAGGATTCTGTATGTAATATTCTCCTTTTTATTTTCATTAACAAAGCCACTAGCTAAAGACCTACTTATAATATGGAGAAAAATCATATGGATTATATGGATTGAAGATTTATTTCATATGATGTCTGAAGGATAAATCAGTGAAATAATTGGCTCTGGAATCACTCAAGAAATTACACAGAAGCAGTTTCTACTCACAGGGATATTGCCTAATTTATTTTGCTATGTTAATTATTCTTAAGAGTAATCTAAAACCTTCAAAACAAACCATGCAGAGCTAAAGCTACAAATGCTCAAATACGCTAAAGGCTTATCAAAATCATCTTTGAACTTTTGATAAATTATTTCACCACAGTGGACCTATTTTGGTTCAGATGGCCTTTGAGTTTTGGAAGTGAAACAAGATTTTTCAAAGACCTTTCTTTCATTAACTACATGTCTTGGCTTGAGTGATAAGGTACAATCTTCTGTAATCAAGCATTGCTTTTGTCAGTGTTTCCACTCAGAATACACAGCTCACCCAAGAATGTCAGATGGGGAAGAAAGTTTAACTTGAGATCATACTGTTAGAGAATGTTGCAACCTTTAAAAAAATTTCTTAAAATCTAGGGTTAAGACTGGTTAAAAATATAGTGACACTACAGATGTATCACTTCTATCAAATGTATTATGAGAGGTATATCCTCAGTATGTTAAACATTAATTAAACAACATAAAAACTTCAAATTCCTACCTGATCTGAACAGTGTGAGCATGCCAAATTGTTCAATGATTGCCATTGGCATTTTGATTGTACTGTAAGCAAGCTGAAAAAAGACTTAAAATGTCTAAGTAGAATATTTCCACAATGCTTTACATTAATCAAGTCATTAATCATAACATAATGTTGCCTATTTTGTAAAAGCAGCAAAAATTGGCTAAGACTGTGGTTAGTGTGCTTTTAATTAGTGCTTCCAAAGTCCAGCTGGTTTGAAAATCTACACTGATCTATATAGATCATATTGCAAGTAGCACCGGAAGAGTGGGTAAGCATTGCAGCTACCAGTTTAAAATGAACTAAACTGTCCTCACACTGACAGCACTGTGGCACCTTCAGGCCCATTAACCAGAGTCACATAAATATCTAAGGGAACTGCTGAACATTGCAAATTATTCTTGTCATATTTAAGCCATTCTACTAATTCCCATTGCTTTGAAAAATGTGCATTAAAAAAAACATACCAGGAAATAAATCAGAGTATGTTTTATGTCTGCAATTCCACATTATTTCTGCATGATAAACTACCATATTTGCAGCAGTGTTATATGAGATATAATGCTATTCTCTTTGCAAATTGTGAAGCTGCATGACAATATTGTCAATACTGAGAAAGCATGAATGGGTAATATGATTATTCCATTCATTTATCCATTAACTATATATTTATCCATCAGGGCTGCGGGGAACCTGGAGCCAATCCCAGTTGACTTTGGGTGAAATGCGGGGTACACCCTGGGTAGCAGGGCTAACACAGAGACAAACAACCATTCTCACTGTGAGGTGACAGTGCTAAGCACTGCAGCACAGTGCTGCTGCCATATGATTATTATTTCCTGAATACATGACATGAAAATGGAGAACAATATAAAAAGGACAATAAAAACAACCTTTCTTTACTTTTCTGAATGTTAGAAGTGTTGGGTAAGGGGAATGTAGGCAACAGAAGCAGGAAAGGCCAGATAAAAAAAAAGGCCAGATAATGGGATCCAGATAAAAAGGGGGATAAGTTTTTAAAGAAATCTATCCCTGATGCATTCCGTTCAATTGTCCACTCAATTCCTATTTGCTGAAGAAGAATGTTGATAATTATGTCTTGCATGCTCATAACACTGTTTGAGATCCTTTTTCCAGTTTCTGTTAAATGAAATCCGTGCAAATACTTATGGACATTGTGGATGAACTCTTCTAAATCTTATGTAAGTTCATGTGAATTTACAATGTATATACACATAAATAAATGTATATTGATGGTTAGAAATAAAAGATCATTCATTCATTCATTCATTTTGCTTCTAGTTTTCTTAGTGGAGATCATGGTGGCAGCAAGCTATCCCGAGCCACAGATTCCAGCTCCTCCTGGAGGATCTACATCTCAATCCATGCCTGAGATACAATCTCTGTCCAGTGGGATGTGCCTGAGACAACTTGAGCAGTAGCCAACCAAGGGTATCCCACATGGCTCTTCTTGATTCGGGGGAGCAGTGGTTGAACACCAAGGCTTAGTTAGTCCAGCAACCCTGTGGATGAACCTCATTTCTGCCACCTGTACTTGCAACATTATTCTTTCCGTCACTATCCACTGCTTGTGACCATAGTTGAGGATAGCAACACACAGTAGATTTATTGTGACTAGCAAATAAAAATCCTGCTTCACCACCACTGACTTCAAGAGCAACTGTAGCACTGCTACCCAATGTATTTATCAATCTCATCCATTCTTTTTCTATCACACATGAATAAAATTTCTAGATATTTAAACTCCTCACTCAAGTGAAGATAGCACCCATTTTTTTTGAGAAATTATGGTCTTCGACTTGGAGGTGCAACTTTCATCCTTCATTCCGAGCAAAAAAATAAAACAAAACAAAAACAAAAGTGTGTCAGGAATGAAGACAAGACACACACTTGACAGAGGCTGACACCAATCTTAAATTGTTTAGACTTGACTCTAAGAATGTGGACACAACTCTAAACTGCTCTAATGCAGAGACCGGGTTGCACAATATAGCAATCCAAATACCCGGTACTCCTGTAGTACCTCTCGCAACAGAACTCACATTCCTCCTGAATCCAAGGTTTAATTATCCTACCGAAGCCTGGCATAGACTCCCTGGGAGAGGAATTCCATGATCATTGGAACAAACCTTGCCAGTGTTTGTAAAAATAGGAACCTCCATCACAGTTCAGCAGTTCAAAGGCACTGCCCCAAATCTTCATGAACTACTGAACCTTATCCAATGTCTTTTACATCTCTGGCCATATCTCATCCACCTCAACAGCCTTGCTACTATTAAAGTTCTACCCTCCATAGTAACCTTAGCCACAGAAATGGACTCCATACCACCAGAGACTTCTGGCACAATCTCCTGAAGGGAGGACATGTCCATTGGCTTAAAGAGTTCCTCAAATTGCTACTTCCATCATGCAATATTATCTCTAGAACAGGTCAACACTCGCCCACACTTGCTCTGTAGAGTTAGTGCTTGGTCATGCCTAACCTGCCTGAGGCACAAAGTGGTTTTCTAGAACATCTATGAGGCCATGCAAAAGTATTTCCCAATGGCTTCTCTGAACTCCTATCATGACCAAGCTTTTGCTTCTGCAAGTGCCCTTTTGTACAGGAATTCTGGCTTTCTATTACCTCTCAAATGAATCAGGAATGTCTTCCATGAGATTTACTCAGAAAGTCTTGACAGCTGACTCAACACTAGTGTCCACCAGCACATCCTAAGGTTACTACCCTGATACCAAGTATTAAGAACTACTTGTGTTTTTAAAAAAACACACAGAGAACAGTCTGAATTCTCGTTCTTGAGACTCAAAGATGGCTCCATGTTGCTATGTCAGCCTTATCTTGACCAGATTACATGGGTGTAGATCACACTTGCCTGCACACACCTCCCCCAGACAGACTCCATGGCAGGATAACCCTAATCTGGACAGGGTGCAGCCTGTCTTTTGTGTATGTTTTATAATGGCTTTTAGGATTGCTCAGTGTCTAACCCCTGAGGTTCACTAAAGTATAGAAGCCCCGTCAGCACAACCAAATCTCAATCCATGACAACCCCAATTGAACTGTATGGTTATTACACAGTTTAAAATGTATATTCCTCTTCAGAGTTCATGGCTCCTTTCCTCAGCAACATGCTAACAAGAGTAATCCCCACTGTGCATTTTTTTGCACGCACAGTGCAGCTGATGACATAGCTGTGTTTCTTACACCAATGTGTACTTAGTAGTAACTCCACTCAAGACTTCTATGGCATCATTAATAAAAAATAAAAAAACAACATGAACATTCACAAAGCAAAAGTAGAGCTGAAGCAGCATACTCCTACCACACCATAAGTGAAATAACTGTAACATATAATTATAAAATATACCTAGGGTTAGGGTTAGTGTGGTGTAGTGGTTAGCACGCTTGTCTCACGACAAGAAGGTCCTGGGTTTGACCCCTGGATCACCATCAGTGAGTGTTTTGTGGTGCCGGATGAATTAGGAGGTTTGCGTGAGGAAGGGCATCCAGCAGAAAAATCCCTGCCAAATCGATGAAGCGGGCAACAGACAATCTGCTGTGGCGACCCTGAGAAGGAATAAGCTCAAAGAAGAAGATTCTGAAATAAAGGGAGAAAACTATGCTGGAGTCTACAATATGTAAAGATGTACCATTAACGTTGTTCTACTAAAATTGGGCTCTTGAATACAATATGTGGAGAAAAAAATCCTATGAAGCAATATCATGACCCAATAAAAAATCTTTTCTGTTTAACAAATGGCATTTGGCATCAGGAGTTGAATAAAGCAAGGGCTCCACTGAGGTGGCCTGAAGTTACGAGAGAGACAGAAAGTCTATAGCATTTTTGTGTCTACCTCTTGCCTTCTCACCCATTAACTATGTGAGATTGTTTGCAGAACACCTTTGGGTTTGGAAGACAAAATGGAGAAGAGAGTCTTTTATCTTGTGGCATATTGTGGTTGAATGTGGTCTACTGAGTCTGTGATAGTGGTATCAGGTATAATTCTCCCAATAGCTAAGGGTGTACTCACACGCCAGGTTCAACTGGCCCTGGTCTGCACTAACATTGCACTAAACGATCTGCTCCAGGGGCACTTACATCATTGTGATGCAACTTTTTGTATTGAGGAAAAGTGCTCTCTCTTTGCATGATATGGAGTGAGATCACTGTTTTTTATATGAAAGCACATATACAAGGTTAAACCAAGCAATACAGATACTGCAAGTGTGCAGAATCCAGGAAACTGAGCAAAAACTGCGATGATGAGTGTGCAGAAAATACACTGCATCTTTGAAATGCAGCACACCAGAGATGAGTGTGTTTGCTTTTTGTAGACCTGTGCTTCACTGTTTCCTGTGTGCTTCTCAGTTTACTGCTCACTTCTGAAGACGTCTGCTGTCTATTACACTATGAGGGAATCAAGACAAAACATAAGTAACTTTTACTGTAATTTAAAGCATATGCTGCTAATGACTTGGTGGCAGATACGACAGCGCACCTTCAGAGGTCCTGTGGAGTCCATGCCTTGATGGGTCAGAGTTGGTGGCACAAGGGGGACCCAGTATCAGTCCGGTGATATATATACATATATATATATA